>PVKM010002284.1:47417-66665 GCA_004027735.1 Carollia perspicillata | reverse complement strand
CTCCTTGGGCAGCCATGGTGATGTTACTTCCAGAAGCATCACCTGGCCCCATCTGACTCCCAAAAGCTTGTCTTTCAAATGTATGGTCTTTAGTACTTGTCCTCAAAACTGAAACTTAAACCAATGTTTAAAACTGAACTATACTTTGCTCTTTTTCTATATCTTTCTGTAATTACAAACTTGCACTTAGGCAATACATATAGACAGCCAATGTTGCTTCTTAAGTGAGGCTAGTGAGTTGGAAGACAGGAAGAATAAAGAATATGGAAGAAACATGCTGGGAAACAACACAAACGATTTATTGTGAAAATAGTCCCCTGATACATGCATTATGTATAATGAGTCACCTAGGCTGACTTTCTTGTTAAGTATAGGTAGAGGTATATTGATAGTAACAGCTAACCTGGAATGGTTAAGTGAGGCTATGAAGTAAAGTCCTCATTAAAAACTAATATCCTGTCATGTGACAGATAATGAAGAATTGTTATAAGTTCCTAACACCCAGTCAGTTTCTACTACACACATATTAATTGAGAGGGAAATGTAGGTTTGATTGACAGGAGAGAAAAGCACAATGACCTGTGACAGTTACAGTTGGTGCCAGTTGTCCCAGTGTGACTATTTCCTTTCACTTTGAAAAAGTCAACTGGCATAAATGATGTGTTGTGTGTTTTATTTTTTGGGGCATCCTAATTAACACACTATTAAAATTGATGACATCATATTACAGAGAGCTCGAAGTGGGAAGACAATGTTAAAAACAAATTCAAATAAAACTAATGATTATCATAACAGCACTGTGAGGGCTTTGTTATGAATATAAATGTGGCTATTTCCAATTTATATAATACAGGGAGGCAGAACAGAGTCAAAGTAGGGGTCCGTCTGTCTGTCTGTGTTTTCTAATAACTAACATTTCACTTACTGACACAGTAGAATAATTCACTTAAATCAAATTTCTGTTCTACTATATATTCATCACTGTTCCTTATAATTAATTGCAATAACTATTTTTTCCCTGTTCACAAGTGAAACAATCATTCCTCAAAAAAAAATTAGAAGAAATTTCTCCAGGGAAGATATCTCTGACCTCTCTCCGAAAACAATTGATAGTTCCTTTATCGTATGCTCTCTGCACCTAATACATTCTTTGATGATTAAGCTTCTGACACTGTTCCTACAATTTACTTCTTTCTGTATCCCTAATACATGTGAGGCTTCTTGACAAAACAGAATGCTTTTCCATTCCTCCCAGTATTCCAAATACCTGCTAATATGTCTGATACACGTATTTACTGAAATGATTTCAATCTACTAAAATGGATTTGTGAATTTTCATTGTGGGCAGTCAACTGATTGGAAAATAAAATTAAACCTAATTAATACTGAATATATAAAGTTGGAATTCTCTATTGTTTTTAGTAGTTTGCTTTTCCAAAGTTTCACATTAAATTAACCATCCAAATTTGTGGACTAGTATATTAGCCTGAAATGTTTTAACTATATTTATGATTGATTTAAAGCACTCATAAATAATTTAATTACTTACACAATCAATTTATTTGCAAAGATTGCCATATCTGTATTATTCTTATTTGTTGAACCAAATATTCTTATTTGAAAGAACTAAGGCCTGTATTTTAATAGCAGTTTGCCTAATTCTATAACAGTGTATACTTGTATAGATTGAAACCAAAGTATTTTTAAAATATGGATTTTTAAGCAGCAATTTAAAAAAAAATATTTTTCTCAACAATATGATTTTTAGAAGACTTTGTTATACTTGAATCCTGACATTCTCCATCTGAAATTGAGAGGAAGTACTTTCTCTAGATTTGTTAAATCCATAACTTATTGCATTGTATTTTGTTATAAAATATGAAAACTATGAAAATGGTTTTTTTCTATTACCTCAGTACATTTTATTTTTAAAAATTTCCTAAAGTTACCCTTGACTCTTGTAATCTTGATTTTCTACCAAGATTAATTTTTTCTTTGCCTTTATAATTACTTATAATTTAGGAGACATAATTTGATCAATATATTCAATGAGATTTTAGTGAAAATTTAGAGAAAAATGTATGTAAGAACCATACGCCTTAAAATTATACTGAAAATGTGAATTAATACTATGTGTTACCACTTGTATTTGTAGTATTTTATTTACAGGCATCTTATTTTCTAATTGTGACCATTAATTTTCTTTTTTAAATTTTCTTTTCCATCAACACATCTCTTAGGATTCCTTACACAAACTAGATTGCCAATGTATTGTATATTCATGAAGAATAAGTGTTACACTAATGTGCAGTTTAGGTGATTTGTTTCTTCAACTACAAATAACTTCAAAAAAACATAATCGGGTTCAATTTATAAACTATCTCACTAAAAATTAATACTCAGAAATAATTATTATTTATTTTAGAGAAAGACTTATAGTTTTTCTCAAAGGAAAAAAATGTTATTAAAATTTATATTTTTTCTTAAGGTAAACAAAAAATATAAAATGTATAATTAATATCTGCTAAGCTCACTGATTTGCTACTTAGCTTCTATACAATACCACTAGCTATATATTTATTAAATCATCAATGCACAGAAATAGCTATTGTTATTTTGCAAGCATCCTCTCATGACCTTTTAGGAATCCTTATTTTGTGGCAAGTTTATATACTGTTGCTCTTAATATTCTTGGTTATTTTCACTATTGAGTTTAATAGCCAGCAGTTGATTATGTTCCTTGTGCTCTTGACTCTGAACCAAGGTCTACAGATATGGATTGGATTTTTTGTCAGTTATTGCAGCAGGTTTTAATTAATGAAGATGACCAAACTGCAATTTAAATTAATACATTGACATAGAGCATATGTATAACAACGTTAAATGGCAGGTGCAGAAACGATTGTGGAGAGACATTTTCCTCTGTATACATTTTATTACTACAAATAGATCTAGGTGATAGATTCTATTTAAAAGCAATGTTCTACTGAACATTTATTACTATTTCAATGTTCTACTGAACATTTATTACTATTTCATGATTTCATGAGCATCATTTCCAGTGATTCTCAGTAAGTTTTCACATTGATTGTTGTCCCAGTTTTAGTGAGAACTGCGATGCAATGAGATAGGGGATATCTCAAGTTCCAGTCTTTCTTTAGACATATTCTACCTTTCCCAAGATATAGTGCTAATGAGAAAGATAAGGGCCCAGTAATGTGCGTTGATTCATGTCCTTGAACTGTGCCCCTTCCGAGAGAAAGGAGTCTTAGAAAGAAAATACATGTGGCTCAGCAAATTTCTAAGAAACAATGTTCACAAAATTCCTTGGAAGGCTGGTAAGTTAATTTTAAGACTACTTACCGGAACTTCACTGAGCAGCATGTGTGGTAGAGATGTTTGGGTTAAAGTTAGAGCCTTAGTCCAATTTGTGTAAATAAACAATCCCAATTTAATTTCATGAAATAACAATCAATTTATTAAACTCACAGATTGTGTGGCTCAGGAATTCAGGCAGGACTAATCTGGAATGGCTCATCTCTGCTACACATATTTGGGGCCTCAACTGACAGGATTCAATTAGTTGGGGATGAAGTGAATATTTGGGAACTGAAATATCTTGACAATATTTCATTCATTGTCTGGTAAATGGTCTGTGACGACCCAAGGGCTGGCCCCAGCTGGGTCTGTCAAGCAGCACGCCTACACATGTCTTCTCCAAGTGATTGGATGTCTGACATTGTGGAAGCTGGATCCTAAAGGGAAGCATCCTGAGAATAAATATCCTAAAAGTATCAGGCAAATGGCATAGCATTGTGTGACCTGTTCTCAGAAGTCACATAGTGCCGGGCACACACATTAGACTTCCACATTCAAGGGAAAAGGCATAAATCCCACCTCTCACTAGGAAGAGTGTTAGATGTATGACATTTTTATTCATAACTGACATAGAAGGGTGAAGGTCAGATTAGGGAAACAAAAGTTTAGGTATGGATTAGTCCAGGAACCTGAGTAAAACCCAGGGTCGAGAGTAGGAGGACAGTGAAAAAGCACAGCACTCAACATTACATACATAAGGTCAGTACAGGAGTGTTAAGGACCGAGTGCCAGGTAAATTACTTCAGAAATGATTATATATTTGTGTTATGTATATGAAGTTAGTGCCCTCAACCTTATACTTTAAAAACAGTTGTGCAAGTGATTAAATTAAGGCCACATCTGTGAATATATGAGGTCTATCTGGAAAAACTCCAGCCATTGTTAATATAACAAGGATAGTTTGCATGATATCCATGTAGCCTGGCAGCCAAGAATAGTGGACTGGAATGCATATGTGTGAACAATGATGACTTCACTGTACTTAGTCAGTGGGGTGGTAGACGCTGTTGAGTAAGCAAGTGCACTATGGAGCTATCACATTCAAAATGACTGAAAAAGTAGAGCAACAAATTTGCATCACATTTTGCACTAAGCTTGAACATTCCTCTATGGAAACTATTTGGATGATTCAGAAGGCTGCAGCTATGGGAAACTAGTGACTGGCAACTTCATCATGACAATGTGCCCACACATGCATGAAGTCTTGTGCAAAGTTTTTTTTTGACAAAATGTCAAGTCACCCAGGTGACTCAGCATCCCTTACACCCCAGCTTTTGTGTCCAGCAATTTCTGGCTTTTCCCAAAACTAAAATCACCTTTGAAAGGGAAAAGATTTCAGACCATCAATGAGATTCAGGAAAATAAGACAGGGCAGCTGATGGCAACTGGGAGAACTGTGTGAGGTCCCAAGGTGCCTACTTTGAAGGGGACTGAGGCATCATTGTCTTATGTACAATGTTTCTTGTATCTTTTTCAATAATTGTCTCTATTTTTCCTATTACATGACTGCATACCTTCTGGACAGACATTGTATATTGGGTATTGACAAAATTTTTATTTTATTCAGAAACAGTATTGAGTGCCTGTTAATTATAAGACACTATGAAAAAACATACTAAAATAATAAGAAGGGTAAATAAAGCTACATTCAACCATACACATTCATATTACATGCACAGAGCTTGTAATTTAGGAAATATAACAAAAATAATGCATTCATTTAAAATATGTGATGGATTCTTAAAACATCATTTTTAGGCCATGTGCTATTTTTAAATATACACACAAGCGCACACATATATGTAGGTAGATAGATATATTTAAACAGTAGATGCCCTAATCATGATGGAGCATTAGATATTGGTAGGAGAGTCTTGAGATACAGAGGTAAGAATGGGACCACAGCTTGAAGTCCCTTTAAAAAAGTTATTGTATAATGTTCAGCCTTATTTAGGATTCGACAGTTCTATTTTTGAGTCGTAGCCTATTATTTAAAAATAGCACTAGCATTTAGTACAAAAACATAATCACAAATATATTTCTTTGCCTTATATATCCATTTGGCTAAGATAGAAATGGAGAGCTATAAAATAGTTAATGTGTCCATATATTCTGTTCATAATAATCATAGTGAAGCAGGAAAGCACTTACACACATATACACACATACAGATATAAACAACTTCTAAAAGTTTGTTCCTCAATAAAAGCCATAAGAACACTGGCAAACATTGTCAAAATAAAACCGTTTTCAAGTTCTGGAAATTACCAATTGAGTGTTTATGCAACAAGACAGATGAATCTCAGTAAGAATAGTGTGTGTTGTGAAATTATCTTATCTTATCCACATAACTGTTTCCAGTAGATTTAAAAATCTGCAGCATCATAACTCCAGTCGCTATGAGAGCCAGAAGACTAGCACACTGGAAAACAATAGAATTACCAATAACCCCTTTCTCAAGAACTACCACTATTTCACATGTCTTAAAGACTCTTTGGAAAAGTCTTTTTCACGAGACATGTATATATATTTACCTGAACCAATACTTCTTTAGTATTAAAATACCTATTTTCAGAGTGTTGCCAATAAATCATTGGCAGTTGTTTAACATCACAGCTGTCTAAGGTAACAGTACTTACTGGGGGCGAACAAGAAGCTGGCTAAAAAGCATGAAAAAAGAATGATCAAAGAGAATGTCAGCCAGGGTCCTTGAAAATCTCCACTATTCAAAAAGTATTCTTGGGAATCTAAAGTCCATGAAAATATTCAGAGCTTTTTGAATGCCCAGAAAAAATGTGAAAACACCTGCATCTCTCCACTTTGCCTGACCGTGAGACACTGTGTAATCAGGAAGGGAAGGTTTAGCCAGAGTTGTAAATTGGAAAAACATTAAATGTGTTCCTCAAAATATGCATAAAACCTTTTAGCAAAGTTTGGAAGATTTATTAGTTTAAGACATTTAAGAAAATTTCTATCCAAACATTATCTAACCACTAAGTTAACCAATCCAAGTTCATACTAGCCACACACAACATAGAAATCATTTTAGCAAATTAGTTCCAGAAAGTCATTAAACAAACAGAAAAAAATAAAACTGACAATAAGCTGCAACAATAAAGAGCAAGAACAACAGACTGTAGGGAGGAAAGCTATCTGATTTCCAGACTTGATACATTTTAATATTTAAATGTCCCATACACAATAAAAAAAATGAAACATACAAAGAAAAAAGAAAGTATTTTGTTATAAGTATGAAAGAAATGAAAACCAAACAGGTGATAGAAATTGTCTGTTAAGGGGCCTAAACATTGGACTTAGAAGAAAAAGATTTTAGATCCATTATCATAAATATGTTCAACAACTGAAGAGAATATTTCTAAATATCTTAAGGAAAATCTCAAATTAAAACATATCAATACAAGTAAGAAAAATATTTTACTAAAAAATAGAAATTTACAACTGAAATGAAAAATTCACCAGAGAGATTCAAATTTGAACTGATGAAAGAAAAACAAAGTCAACAATCTTGAAGATTAGTCAATTGAAATTAGCATGTCTGAAGAAAACAAAAGAAAACTTAGAAAAATGAAAAAAACCTTCAGAGATGTGGGACACTGTCAAATGTACCTATTACAAATCAAAGTGAAAACATATGCAAAAGGAATGCTTCAAGAAATAATGAATAAAACTTACCAATTTAAAGAAAAAATACTAATATGCATATCTAAAGTTTTATTTATTTTTTAGACAGAAGGAAAGGGAGGGAGAAAGAGAGGGAGAGAAACATCAATGTGTGGTTGCCTCTCATGCATACCCTGCTGGGGACCAGGCCTGCAACCCAGGCACATGTCCTGACTGGAAATTGAACTGTTGATCTTTTGGTTTGCAAGTCCATGCTCAACCCACTGAACTACACCAGCCAAGGCTAAAATTCTTAATGAACTTGAGGTACAAGAAACTAAGAGCCAATCATAAGCATATTATCATAGACAAAATGTCAAAAATCAAAAACATAGATTTCTGAAAGCAACAAAAGAAAGCATCATAAACAAGAAAAATGAACACAATTAACAGGCAATTCCTCATCCGAGACCATGGAGGCCAAAAAGCATAGGATAAATATATAAAGGATTAGAAAAAATTCTAGAAAATCAACCAAGCATTCTCTATCCAGTGAACTAAGGGTGTCCAACCTGTGGCCCATGGGCCATGTGCAGCCCAGGATGGCTGTGAATGTGACCCAACACAAAACTATAAATTTCTGTAAAACATGAGATTTGTTGTGTGTGTGTGACCATGTGTCACAGTGTATTTAATGTGTGGCCCAAGACAACTCTTCTTCTTCCAGTGTGGTACAGAGATGCCAAAAGTTTGGGCACCCTAAGTAAAAAACAAACAAACAACAAGAAGAAAAACACTTTCTTCATAATTTGAAAAACCTGAAGACAACTCAATTTACAATATAATTTTTTAATTACTTAAAACTATATTTCACAAAAAGGAGGTGTTAGAGTTGTATGCTGAAAGCTATCACACACTACTGGAAGGAAATGAAGATCTAAATAAATTGAACAACATCCCATGTTCATAGATCTGAAGACTTAATATTGTGAAGATGACATGATTCTCAAAATGATATAGGAAGTTGATGCAATCCCTTTCAAAATTCTAGTGTACTTTCAGTAATGGGTAACTCGATTGTAAAAGGGATGTTGAGAAGGGGGAACAAAATCAAACTAACAAAAACATAGAGCTCTCTGTATAAATATGATGCCTTCTTTAAGTTTCATGTTTTGGTCAAAAGTTCTACAGATTTTCACTCTAAGATCAATAATAATCAGACAGCATAAAATATCAAGGATGAGGATAAACATGTGTATATATGGGTTTTTCCACTAAATAACATTTTCAGGATAGTATCTTCTCTAAAAAAAGTATCTCTGTAGAACTTTGTTTTGCCTATATGGTTGTGGATTTTGATGATGTAAATTATTACAATTTTATATGAAAATCTGTCATAAAAATTTACTATTTTCCCTTGGTCTTATATTATTCAAATGACTACATGTTATTTGTAATGCAGCCATATAATATTAAGTAGGTTTATTCTAGTACATGGGGAAAAGATTGGTGATTTATTGGCATACTTAACTATGACATTATATTTACATTATAAATAGTTTCTACACTTATTTATTTTTAATCATAACCTTGTATCCGTACATCATTGCCCCCCTCAAAAAAAAAAAAAGAAAATGTTAAAAAGAATTCACTGGAATCTATTTAAAATTGAATAATTGCACATCTTTTAAAAAAGTACTACCTGAATAAAACTTTAATATAATTTGAAAATACAATATTTCTCAAGGTTTTTTGTTGCTACTTATGTTTATATCTTATATGTACATCAAAACAACATTGCTTGGAAACAAGTTTACAAACTTATTCAAGTTTGTGAAAGTTGTTTTAAAAATATTTTTTAATTTATTTTTAGAGAGGGGAAGGGAAGGAGAAAGAGTGAGAGAGAAACAGCAATGTGTGGTTGCTTCTCATGTGTCCTCTACTGGAGACTTGGCCTGCAACCCAGGCATGTGCCCTGACTGGGAATCTAACCGGCAACCCTTTGGTTCACAAGCCCCTGCTTAATCCACAGAGCTACACCAGCCAGGGCTGAAAGATGTTTTAAGGATTAAAAATAAATTTACATGACTACTTACTAAACCAATACCCTAAGTATTAAAATGATATTAAAGTTCTAAATTTGCAAAAATAATTGACCATAACTTTGCAATTATCATTGACCCAAAAGTGCTTATCAGACAGGTGTTGCAATGAGTTTTCAGCAATAGGAATGTGATATCTTTCTCTCTCTCTCCCTATTCTTTAGAGGATAGAGCTGGAAGACTACACTCTCTATGGTTACCAGGTTACCAGATGAACAGAAAATAAAATCGAAGCTTTAGTTTTATTCTGTTCCTTGCATGCAACACCATCAATTTAGATGGTTCTGCATGGAAATATTCTAACAATATTGTACCATGCTAAGAGTTATTTTTGTTTGCATTTATATAGACCCATGGGAAACTACATTTTCATAAAGTTTCTTATACATAAATCTGAAATCCCTCAGGTAAGATACTTAACTTTGAACATGGGTCATGTCTTTGTGCTTTTCAGTGAATAATTTTAGCAATACTTGGGAGGAAGGGAAAGCATGCTATACAAAGCAAATTAGTTGCAGAACGCTGACGTGCAGAAAAAGTGAGGAAATTAAATGGGCTTTAATATTTTTATTTTGATAAATTACATATATGAAATCACTTGCTACGTAGTCCAAAATTGTGCCTAGAAAGCAAGTTTGCTCTGGGTAAACAATTGGGAAATAAGAATGAGAGATGAAGTTTTAAATAAACAAAGAGGCATCCACATGTCTCTGTAATGGTTTGATATTAACTACTCCCTTCAATAAAAGCACAACACACTGGTGCTTTCATAATGTGACTTTCAACCAGTCTGACTCCTGTCTTCCCATGCTATCTCCCATCTATGTCAACCTGGCTCCAATCACAAGGATTCACTTGCATTCTTAGGGTAGTCCATGGTCCCTCGTGCATCTTGGAATTCATTGATGGTGTTATTCCCTCTGCCTCAGAAGTTGCTTCTTGACCTCAACTCACTGATGAAGGTTTACTCCCCAAGACTCTATTGCATTTCACCTTTTAGTGGACTACTTTCCCTCCTAAAAGAGGAGCAAAGCACTTTCACTGATCATTACTAAGCAATTTATACTGATTTGTAATAAAAACAGTTAACAGAGTATCTTTTTATGCTTGCACTTTAATTTAGAGCTCTTGGAAAGCCAGGACTATATTCTATTTTTTTAAATTGTATAAACAGTTCTTAGCATGTAAGTACCCCATAAAGTTTGTAAAAGTAAAATAATACCGTATAGGTATGCATTTGTGGTGAAAACACATGTATCTCAGAATCAAAATGGTTGTCCAGGAGTTAGAGGGCAAGAGGAGCAACACTTCAGCTTTCCAGTGTGCAGGCGCAGGGAAGAGAGGAGAGAGAGTGGACGACAGGAAAGGGCTGCTTCAACTTTTGGAGGAATTACTTCCTCTCTATTTCTTATGAGTGCTCATGATCTTGTTTTTCCTTTTCATTATTTTCTACTTTACCCCCACTCTCCCTCCCCAGCACACTCACACACCCACCCCAACCCCAACACACTCACACTGCTCCATGGGAAATATGGGTCCTAAAGAGGAAACATGTAATCAGCTTTTCTTTGGCAATTTATTTTTAACTCATATTCCTTTAAATGACTGTTACCCTTTTACAGTCATTGTTCTTATATCCCTTTCATGTGATCCCCATACCTTAAAAATAAAAATACCCTAGAATAAGGCTGAGTTCTGAATTTTTAGCTCACCATTTTAGTTAAAAATATAATGATAATTATTGGAATATGCATTTATGAAATAGGAGGAGATAAAAAGTGGCTAGAGAAGGTATTGGAGAAAAATCTATATAGAAATAAAATACAAGGTACTACTGATTTTGCTACCAAGTAAGAGGAAACTGTTTTTAGATTCCATATACAAGAATGTAAAAATTTTATATATAATAAAATTTCTGCATGGTGAATTCATAGCCTACGTAAAAATTTTCCTTATTTTCTCTCTATTCCTATAATTTAGGTTTTGATAAGAGCATTTTATAAAATACTTACTGTGTGCCGTGTACTATGCTGTATATTTTGTCAGTTTGGATTTTCAGAGAAGCAGATGACAAGATGTGATTATGAGTAATGGATCAATTGTGGAACATGCAGCAGAAGAGTAAAGGGTAAGAGTAAGGAGCAGCATAGGATTTTTGTTTGTTTTGTTTTGTTTTGTCTTGGTTTTTGTGTTTTTGTTTTTAGATTGCACTACAGACCAGATACTGTGATGTAGACAGGAAAGGAGGAAGCTCAGGTTTGAAGGATCTTGCACTGTAGCACGGTTCTAAGAATGGTTTGGACAGGCCCATTGGTGTCTCCTGGCCAAAGGGTCTTCTGGATTCCTGACTTCTCGGGAAAGGGAGCTGACGTTGGCTTAGACCCTCACCTTTCTTAGACATGGTCTGGAGCAGCCCTCAGGAATCATGGCCTCAAACAAACACCATGTGCACTCAGCGGGGCAGCATCTGGGGGTCTTTGGTCAGTTACCCTTCTTAAAAAGCAGCCGAGTCGTGCATTTTTGTTTTATTTCCTCTAATAGTGGCTTCCTGAGACAGAAATCCTCATTTTATAGAAGGATTGGAGGTTCAGAGAGGCTAAGTAATTTTCCTCCAATCTGAGATAAGTAGGTGGTGTAGATGGAATTCAAACACAGATTTCTCTGACCTTTGAATTGCAGCTCTTTACACTTCTTTGTGAATTGTTAGAAAAGCAGTCACAGATATGAAATTGGTATCATTATACTTAACCCATGTGGTGACTAAGGGCACAGTGAGAAAGAGCCATTGTTCCTACAGTTATTGAACAAGATTATGGCAGCATTAGAAGTGCCTGTTCACATCCTATGTTGTCCAAAACTCCTTGACTTGTTCCTTGTTTCGATTGAGTGCAGCTAATTAGCAATTATATTGAGAAAACTGAAACAGCTCACCAAAATACTTTGAAGAATATTATTGATTATTTATGTGCAAATTTAAATGTATTTGTGCACATAGTAGTGCATATATGTTGTATTTACAGTGCATATAGTGGATATGAGAGATTAAATAGCTAGAGCTTTTAAGAGATGCTACAATTCCTTTTAAGTGACATGATATGCTGTAGAAGATAGAATAGCAATAATGACTTATGAACAATCATTTTATCATGACAAACACTGTTCTAAATCATCGCAGCCATTAACTCACTTAATGCTTATTACCACCCAGTTTACAGAGGAGAAACTGAGAGGTTCAAAATTCATATACTATGTCTGAGACCATAGTTTCTGTTAGAGTCAGGATTTGAATCCTGAGAGATGATCACAGAAGGGTGTTTTTGAGTAATGAGAAAACACTCCCAAACAACCTTCAGCTCAGCATACTGATCCTGCTATCTTTAACAATGATTCCTTAAATTAATCTCATATATTTCATGTAGTGAAGACAGAAAAAGGAAGTTTAATTTTTCTGCAAAGAATATAGGAAATCCTCTAAAGTCACACCTTCTACAGTTTCTACTGCCTAATTTTTTTTTGTTCCTATTAGCAATTAGAAACAGAAATAATAAGGGCAGTGGACACATTTTTTTCCTGAGCTTAGTGGAGTTAAGCCAGGAAGTGTTTTTATAAATCACTGAATTTTGACAAGTGTAGACAAAGAAAATGACAGCTCCCTCAGAATACCAGTGCTGATGCAGGAAGAAGCCTGCCCAGCATGCTTTACTGTGGAAGGCAGAAAGGAGAGATAAAAGACTGACAGAAGGCAAGGGCAAAAAAAGAAAAAGGGCCCAGGGACTGGCATGATATCTCCATGTCCTTTCTGGGTCATTAAAACAACAAGCACAATCAACATAAAAATCTCAGTAATTGTTCAAAAAATAAATAGAAAAAGTCTCATCTTTACAAGCGATGCAATGCGTTATTTAGAACTCCAATATAATGCACATTGTTTAGCACTGAGTAAGTTCTTGTTATTTGGGATACATGACTTCATCTGATTACCTTAAGGAAGCCATTTGACAGACAATAGTTCTCCAGTATCTGTTCTCCTATTTGTAGGTAATGAAAAGCAAGGCTTTGGGAATTAATTTTATTTGCTCAGATTAAACAATCTACTTATTAATGGATGCGTAATTAGAACAGTTATGCTTCGACTCAAGTCTTATGGAAGCTAAAGTTTCCACTGGGCTAAATTTCCTCAGAAACCTAAATTCAGTCAAGTTTCTAAAGAAACTAGAAGACCTAGTTGGGCATTTTCTATATTATTCTGGTTCCGTGGGAACTTATCTAATTTATATCTTGAGTTCGGGTGGCCAGCTTGCAGTTCTCAGATGAATAATTTTCAAGACCTAGGCCCACTTACACATGTAACTTTCCATGAAAATTTTAGTTCTGAGTTTGGAGAATGATGTCTTTCTAAAATATTTCTGTACAAATTGTTTGCAGCTTGTTGCCTTGGGCTGTCAAAACAACTTACAACCTGCATGACACCTGGACTCTTTATTCTATTGATGATTTTTTTAAAATAATTTACCTTAGTGTCATTTCTGAAGCATGTCAAGCATCTGCGGAAACAAGCATAAGAGGAACAAAACAATGCTGCTTTTATTTGGAGTTTAGACGACCAGTGTGGTCTAGAACAAACGGATTGAATCAATATACTTTAAGCCACAGAGAATATAAACTCAGTGATAAAATGAAAGTTAGTTTTGAGATGACTTCATTTATAAACTTAAATTGTGATTATGGAAAAGCACTTGTTCTCAGGTCTTACATATAATATTAACAGTTGTCTCTTCAGTGCCCCAGTACATTTTCAGGGTCCTGCAGGCTGACAATTAATACAGTCATGTTGTTGCCTCTGGTTCTGCTATATTCCGTGTCATTCCACCTCACATTTTCCCCACATTCTTGGTCAGAGTCTCAGATCTGACAGCTTTTCATTTGGTGCAGGACAATGAGATCTCTGCAGGTGTGGGAGAAATAAAGTGATCTTTCTAAACTTGCTTAAAACCATCACACCCAGATTTTTCTAGGTAAATTAGTCATGGAGTAGGGTG
Organism: Carollia perspicillata; assembly: GCA_004027735.1. NCBI lineage: Eukaryota > Metazoa > Chordata > Mammalia > Chiroptera > Phyllostomidae > Carollia > Carollia perspicillata. The sequence continues at coordinate 52,525 of PVKM010002284.1, read as the reverse complement.
TGTCTAATACTAATTGATGCCTTATATTTATAGAGTGACTTACCATTTTCAAGGCACATTGATATTTTTCATCTTTATAACAGCTTTATAGGATGTAGGTATTATTCTCAGTATTTTTGCAGAGAAGGAAATAGCAGTGCCACAAAGTTAATTTGCAACAAATTATACAGTGCTAAAGTGGCAGTGTTAGAACTTGAACTAGATCTTTTTCTTGCTTCTATACCCTGAGTTTTCATCATAAGTTTTGAATGAGTCATGTATCTTCTACCCTACCCCTAATAATAACTCTGAACACACTACATAAACTACATCAATGGCCTACCAGGCACAGTTTTGATCCTATGCCCTGATTTCTAGTAATCTTTGCTTATTTTTTGTAGGATTATTTAAAAGCCTAATGAAATGTCCTGGTTTGTGGTTCTTTATGTATTCTTGGACTCGCTCTCAAGTTTTACAATAAATAATTGTTAAATTCCTATATCCTGCTAGAAATACAAATGTGTATTCATTGGATAATTAAAGTTATAACCAAAGCAGAAATTCTTAATTAAAAATTAATTAATCCTGAAAATAGAAACTACGATGTAGATCATGGTTTCTCTTTTATTTAATATATCAGAGCACATAAAGTTTTTAGTCATAAATGAAAAAAATCATTAATATGGTTTCCAATCTGTATTAGTTTCCCTAATAAAAGATATAAATTTTAGGTTTATTTTTAATGAATTATATTCTCTTTTTTCCCAAAATGCATTTTAAATACTCTCTGTTATATACTATGATTACAATTAGACTAACAAAGCACTGCAGTTCTAAAGCTAACTAGTCTCAATAAATAGATAAGAATGAGTTGAAACTGGCCCATCAATTGCCTGTATGTAAATTATTTCTAGAGCTCTTAGACACTTGAAAATGTTCTTGTATTCTTTTCAGTCATTTCAATCTTCTCTGGGCAAATACTAATTTTTCTACCAACTCCTTCATTATAGATAAGTCAAAACTCAGGGCATTTTATTACAGTTTCATAAATGCATAAATGAATTATTGTGAAGTGTGAATCAATGAAATTCAAATTAATAAAAGTGTGCAGTCTTTGCTTAAGATAAATATCAGCCTAGCTTTACCTGCCCCATCTTAATTTATAGCATTTGGTTTTAGAACTTCATGGCTTAGTGTGTATATATATATATACACACACACGTATATATTTACTTTATATATATAATTTGCAGACACTATACAAGTTATATATATGTATGCATATAATTTACTTTGAAAATTGATGCCATTGTAACTATATAAGCATAATAACATGATTTTCAGAGAGTCTTACAAAATAGGGGTAAGTACTTCTAACTATGTGATTGTGTAGGGGTAATGTGGTATAGAGTTCCAAGCACCAGCCTAGAAATCAGGTGGTCTAGATTTAAGTCCCAAGTTATCCTTCGAACCATTCGTTAATTTTTTTTCAAATCTGTATGCCTTCACCAGGGGAACTTTATAAATATACGCAAAAGTATGGTGATATTAATATCAATATTTTGACACTGGGAAATGTCTAAATATGCAGATATAAAATACTTTGAAAGTGTAAATTGCCATACAAACATGATCCTAATGGGGGATTTTAAAATGCTCACATGCCTTATGAATATCAGTTAAATAGACTGTCTCCATTTGAAGCCAATACCACTGATAGATGCAGTGTCATGAGCTGGACATCAAAGACAGAAGCCCTGGGTTCCTAATGTATTTCTCACGTGTTGGTTGCTGAGTGACAAGGGGCCATCAGATATGCTCTATTAACCTCAGTTTCCTCAACTGTAAAATCAGGATAATCACACTAATCTTACACAGTTAATTTTGGATTTTAAATTAAATAGTTTGTGTCTGTTAAACTCTTGGTAATTTTTGAATTTATGTGCAGGCCAAGGCTATTTTAATGACTGGCTTGTCACTTCATTTTGGTTAAATCACATTAATTAGACTAACTGACTTGAAGAGCTCTGTCTAAGGAAACCGTGGGACTACTCATTGCTATAATCTGGTCTGTGCCACTGGGAGAAAGGAAGTGAAAGAAAATTACCTCAGGGACAAGGAAGCATAAATAGGTCCAGGTGGCCAAGGGTAGGGAGGTAAGGACATGGAATTAAAACTGCAGTGAGCATAGTTATAAGGCTTTACCCTTATTGGGGAAGAGGAAGAGTTCAGTGTACTAACTTGTGTGTTTGCCTACATTGCTGAAGTTTCTTCTTATAGGCCTCTGACACTATTTAACTTGTCAAGGTACACAAATAATGATGTATAGTACATAACTGCCCATTATCTCAGATAGGTTCTATTATAACAGTCCCTGGCAGGAAGGACCTCCCTGTCTTTTTCCTTATTTATTTTGCTTCACTTTTTCTTGTGAAATATAAAAACTTACTGAAAAGGGCATAAACATAAATGTAATGCTTAATAAATTATTGTAAAATGAATGCCCATGTAACTATCACACAAGTCAGAAAAAAAATAAAATATAGCCAGCAACCCAGAGACCCTATAAGTCAACATTCTCCAGAAAAACCAAACCAATTGGAGACTAAACATAAGTGCGGGACATGAGAGTATACACACACAGAGCTGGGTGGGGAGAGAAGGAAAGAAAGGTTGATATTGAGATTTATTTTAAGAAATTGGCTCACCCAGTTGTAGGATCAATCTGTCAAGTGTGAATATTGTAGGGTCAACCAATAGGTTGAAATTTCTGGTAAGAGTTGATAGTGCAGTCTTCAGTCTGTAATCCACAGGGCAGGCCAAAAGTAACAAAAACTCTGCACTATAGTTCTGAACCAGAAATCTTTCTTCCCCAGGAATCCTCAGTTTTTGTTCTTAACGCTTTCAACTGGTTGGATGAGATTCACACACATTACGGAAGATAATTTGCTCTATTTAAAGTCAATTTGTTGTAAATTTTAATCACATCTACAATACACCATTGCAGCAACATTGAGAGTAGTGTTTGACTGAACAAATGGGCACCACCGTACCTTGTCAAGTTGAAATAAAACACTATCACATACGATGTTCCTTACAAATCACAAATCTCTCCCTTCCTGCTCATCATTGTCACCGTGCTGACATTTCTTCTTCACTTCTTTAGTAAGTGATTGCTTGCTTTTCTTTGTTATAGTTTTACTACCTAAAAATAAACCTCAAAACACAATGACTTTTTTTCAATTGAATATAAAAGAAATAGTAAAGCATGCTTTCAAGATGCCTGGTTCCTATCATTGAAGCTCATGTTCATGGAATTAATAATGTAACTAGTGATGTATTTGATTTTAATTTATTATCTTACAATATTCCTTTAATTGTGTTCTGCCTGTTTTATGATTTTTCGCCCTTTTGCATCCTTTTGACCTGATTATTGTTATTATTTATTTTTTCTTAGTTCAGAAGTTATATATTCTTTTGCTATTAATTGGTTACTAGGCCAAGGACTCAATAACGCAAGCTTGACTATCACAATCAATATTATTTGGAACTTTTTCTCTTCTCCATACATTTATAAACACTTCAAGAGTTCACTTGTTTAATGAAAACCAAAAACTACCTTAGGTAGATTCCTACAGAAAGATCCTAAGATTAAGTATAATTTGTTATCAATTTATTAAAGAAGTGTTCCAGGGAAAACAGCAAACGAGTGTGGAAACAGGAGAAAAAGGTAGGAGAAAGTCTCACCTAGGAATTTAAATAGCAACTCAGTGTTGCCTGATCCATTGCAAAAAATATAGATTTTATGCTCCATTGGCCAAGAGTTTTTGGCTAAGTATTTTAGGGAGTTTTGAAGAGAGACTAAAAGAAATGGGGAGGGGTGGAATCTTGGGGAAACTGAATGGAGGACAAACGTTTTTGGCTTTATGCCTCCCCTCAATTTACATGCTGTTTTCTTGTACTTCTATTTTAATCATTTTAAAACCCTATAATGTGTTACTATTATAGTTATTTAAGCAATGTTTATTTAAATTCACATATATATGTTTATATGTATATATAAGTATATATACACATATATACTTTTTTAAAATTGTTTTTCAGTACAGTTTTCTGCCTTTTACTCCCATCCCAGACCACCCCCCAGTGCTCCCCACCTCCCTCCCCTTTCCACCCCCCTTAGTTTTTGTCCATGTGTCCTTTATACTTGTTCCTATAATCCCCTCCCTTTTTCCCTGACATTCCCTCCCCTCTCCCCTCTGGATGCTATCATCCCCTTTTCTATTTCAATGTCAAAGAGTATAAAAGTATATAAACACATATATACTTTTTAAGTTAAGACTTTCTTGTTTCAGAGTAGTTTAAGTTTCTCACCAAAATTAAGAGAGTGGTAGAGATTTCTCATATAACCCCTGCCCCATACATGCACGACCTTCCCATTATTACCATCCATCACCAGAAGAGTACATTTTTTGAGACTCATGGACCTACCTTGACACGTAACAATCATCCAAAGTCCATACTTTTTTTTTTAGTTTCTTTTTTTTATTGTTTTTCAGTACAGTTTTCTGTCTTTTACTCCCATCCCATACCACCCCCCAGTGCTCCCCCCTCCCTCCCCTTTCCACCCCCCTTAGTTTTTGTCCATGTGTCCTTTATACTTGTTCCTATAATCCCCTCCCTTTTCCCCTGACATTCCCTCCCCTCTCCCCTCTGGATACTATCATCCCCTTTTCTATTTCAATGTCTTTGGCTATATTTTGCTTTCTTATTTGTTTAGTTGCTTAGGTTCCTGTTAAAGGTGAGATCATATGGTATTTGTCCTTTACTGCCTGGCTTATTTCACTTAGCCTAATGCTTTCCAGTTCCATCCATGCTATTGCATAGGGTAGGGGCTCCTTTTTTCTTTCTGCCACATAGAATTCTATTTTATATATGTACCATAGTTTTTTGATCCATTCATTTACTGATGGGCACCTAGGTTGCTTCCAACACTTGGCTATTGTAAATTGTGCTGCTATGAACATTGGGGTGCATAGGTTCTTTTGGAATGGTGTTTCAGGGTTCTTGGGATATAATCCCAGCAGGGCAATTGCTGGGTCAAAAGGCAGTTCCATTTTTAGTTTTCT
>PVKM010002284.1:0-47317 GCA_004027735.1 Carollia perspicillata | reverse complement strand
ACTATGTTTCACTGATGGTGTTGTACATTCTATGGATTTGAACAAATGTACATGTATCCTTCATTGTAGATGGATACAGAATGTTTTCACTAGCCTAAAAAGAAATGTGTCTACTCCATAGGTTTATCCCTTATAGGAGTCAATTTCTAGGTGCTCTAATAATCTGCTTTATTGATCTATTTGAGTGTTCTTTTGCCAATCCTACATTGCCTTGATTACTGAACCTCCAAGGCAAATCTTAAAGGCAGATAGATAGTGCCCATCCTCCAACTTTGTTTTTCTTCTGTATTGTGTTGGATATTCAGTGTCTTTTGCTTCTGCATATAACCCTTACATTAAGTTGTTGAATATCCACAAGTAACTTGCAGGAACTTTGATTGGGACTGCACTGTATCTATAGATAAAATTAGAAAGAACTGACATCTTGACAATATTGAGGCCTTCTATCTAGGAATATAGAATGTTACTCCATGTATGTCATTCTTCTTTGACTGAATTCATCAGATTTTTGTAGAATTCCTCAAATAGATTTTGTATACATTTTGTTAGATTTGTACCTAAGTACAAATACAAACAGTACTTTGTTTTTAATTTTAAATTCCATTTGTTCATTACTGATATAGAGGATATTATTGACTTGTATATTAAATTATATCCTGCAACCTTGGTACAGTTACTTTTTAGTTCCACGATTATTTTTGTTGGGGTTTCTTTTTGGATTTTCTACTGTTGTGTCATATGCAGAGTGAGTTTTTTGTTGTTGTTTTTCCTCCCAATCTGTATATCTTTTATTTTGTTTTCTTGCCATATTACATTAGCAAGGACATCTACTATGATGTTGAGCAATTGTGACAGGAGACATTCTTGCTTTATTCTTAATGAGAAAGCTTCAAGTTTTTTTACCATTAAGTATAATGTTAGATGCCATTTTTAAATTTATTTTTATGCATTTGAGAAAGTTCCCCTCTATTCCTACTTTTCTGAGAGTTTTTATCACAAATATGTATACTATTTTATCAAATATCTTTTCTACATATATTATATAATTGTTTTCTTTTTGCCTGTTGTGATGAATTACATTAATATATATTTAAATTGGAACAGAGATTTGCATACCTGGATAAATCTCACTTGTTCATGTGTCTAATAGTTTATATTCGTTGTTGGCTTCAACACACTAATTTTTTTAAGGAATTTTACAGCTATGTTTATGAGAAATATTGGTCTTTAGCTGTGTTTTCTTATAAAATCTTTGTCTGCTTTTGTCTTTAGGGTAATACAGGCCTCATAGAATGATTTAGAAAGTATCCCCGCTGCTTCTATTCTCTGAAATAGATTGTAGAGAATTAGTATAATGTATTTTTTAATATTTTATAAAATTCATCTGTGAACCTCTCTGGGCATGGTGATTTCTGTTTGGGAAGGTTATTAGTTATTTACTCAATACATTGAAGATATCACCTATTCAAATTGTCTATTTCTGTGTAAGTTTTGGCAGACTGTACCAGTTTAGGAATTGGTACATTTGTCTAGGTTATCAGATTTGTGGGTTCAGAGTTGTTCATCATGATCCTTTATTACTCTTCTAATGTTCATGGAATCTGTCAAGTCTCTTGTTTTGTTTTGAATCTCAATAATTTGCATACTCACTCTTTTTTTCTTATTTAGCCTCAGTAGAATCTTGTCAATTCCATTGATCTTTTCAAATAACCAAGTTTTGTTTTTGTTGATTTTCAATGTCCTGTTTCACATTTCATTGGTTTTTGCTCTTATTATTTATTTTCTTCTGTTTACTCTAAATTTAGTTTGCTTTCCTTTTTCTAGTTTCTAGTTTCTAGTAAGGCCCCATCTCTAGTTAAATGGGGCCTTAGACAACTGATTTTATATATATATTTTTAAATATATGCTTTCAATTCTATAAATTTTCCTCTAAGAACTTCTGTTCATCTCACAAATATTGATAGGCAGTGTTTTCATTTTATTTAAAATATTTTTAAAATTTATCTTGCAATTGCTTATTTGACCTATGTGTTATTTGATAGTATGTTGTTTAATTTCCAAATATTTTAGGATTTTCCAGTTATCTTTCTTTTATTGATTTCTAGTCAAATTTCATTGTGGTATCAGAGTAGACATTGTATAATTTCTATTATTTTTGATTTGTTGTGGTGTGTTTATGGCTCGGAATTTTTGATGAATGCTTTTTTTTTTATTTTTTCGTGCTCCATTCCTTTTGGCATCTCCAAACTGACAAGGGAGATCACTGTCCATTTTTTTTTAAAGAAAGCTCTAGAAGTTCACTTTTTGATGGTTTTGCTGATGGTAGCTCTTATCAGAATTTTCCTGGCAATAAATTTTTTTCACATTCATTCTGAAAGAATATTTTTCCTGTATTTAGAATTTGTGGTTGTCAGTTATTCTAACCTATATAAGGTTAGCAACAGGGGAGTGGAAGGAGGAGGGAGGGGAGAAGGTACAGAGAATAAGTTGTATAGAAGGTGGGGAGAAAATAGACATGGAGAGGGCAAGAGTAATGTGGGAAATGTAGAAGCTAAAGAACTTAAGACACATGGACATGAACTAAAGGAGGGAATGCGGGTGGGAGGGAGTGTGCAGGGTGGAGGGGAATGAAGGGGGGAAATGGGACAACTATAATGGCATAATCAATAAAATATATTTTAAAAAATAAAATAAAATATTCTTTGCTGTCTTGCTCCACTTTTCTGTTTGAAGTTATTTATGAGCCTAATGGTTGCTAACTGTTGTCAACTTTACTGTAATCTGTTTTAAAATTTGTCTTTATGTTTGATTTTTTAGGCTCAAATGATGTGTATGGATACAGATTTCTTTTTATTTAACTCTTTAAGGTTCTTTTGGCTTCCTGAATCTATAGATGCTATCTTTTATCAATTAGAGGAAATTCTCTTCAATTTAAACAATTTATATTGTTTCTACCATATTTCTTCTCATTTCTGTTGACGCCAATTAAATTTGCTATATTTTCTCACTACATTTTTTGTGTCTCTTTACTCCTCACAGTACTTCAATTTTTTTGTCTTTGTGCTTCAATCTAAAAACCCTTTTCAAAAATAATTTTGACAATGTTATTAATCCCACCAATGAGTTTGGAACATTGGTTATTGTGTATTCCACTTCTAGAATTTTCTAGTTGGTCCTAATTCAAACTTTCAGTGTCCTATTTTTTTGTTTTTTGTTTTTTTTGTTGTTATTGTTATTCTTTAGCTTTTTTCCCCAATGGAAAGAATGTCCTTCTACAACATGGATTTTCAGTGGGTGTGGTGTGTTTCTGTTGTTAATTTCTACTGATTCTCATTCACATGCTTTGCCTTATTTTATGCCTAGAATATCTGAGATATGTACTATGCAACAAATTTTAGAGATTTTTAGAGATAATTTGAGAACTACAAAAATATTACCCTTTCTTAGAATTTTCTTTTGATTCTTCAGCCATGTGGGGGAACCAGCAATTTAAAATCAATTTAAATAAATTTTACAAGCGGAAATGTTCTGGACTACCAAAATGACTTGAAATCAGGATGCTGTATCTGGAAGATATTGTTTAATTTTGATTCAAGTTTAATCCTAGGGAGAAACTGTGTCCTGTAGGAAACATATATAAATAAGCACAAGCAGAGAACTCTTTACCAGCTTCCTTATGTGTCAATAATTCTGGACTTCAACTTTTGGTTTTATCTCAAGGGTCTTAAAATCATTTCTCGACTTCTTATCCTAGAACAATGGCAACTTTAAAATATAGATATGCCTCTCAATTTTATTTTCTTCTGCATATTGATATATGCATATAAACTTTTATATATTATGTACATATAAAAGTTACACATATGCACAGACACAAATTTTAATAGCATTTCTCATTCTTCCAGGAAGAAGATTGTTCTGAATTACTTGGGCATCTATTACTGACTACCTTATATTTTATACTTAAGGACACTTTTTAATAATACTAAGAAGGTTTAGCAAATATTTTTCCAAGTGGCATCTCACTCAGTGTTTGTTGTAGGCTGTTTTTCGCATTAAAGCAATTCAATAATATTGCTATCACTAATCAGCAATATCTAAATCTAACTCAGTGCTTTATGGTTATAATCACTGTCATCATTACATAAAATATACATTTTTGGGAGTAATTACCACATAGAGTTAAGGATGTCACCTTAACAGGTTTTAGGGCGTTAAAAAATGCACAAATTCTTCAATTCAAAGTGAATAACATTACTGGTGGAATGGGAATATGAGTAGTGAAGGGATGCTAAGCCTGTGTACACTGATTTTTTCTGATGGAAAATATAAAAAGTGAAAATTGAGTATTTTGAAAATAGCACAAAATTTTAAACAAAGGAAATTCAAATTGGAATTGTTAAACCTCTTCTTTGTATTTTGCTCTTCTGTCAGGCATCTAGTATGTGGAAAAAGAAAAAAGTCATTGATAAACAGTTTCAAGTTCAAAGAACATTGGATTTTACAATGTTCTTAAAATTATAATGTTGAGCCTGAGCTCATTGTCACAGAAATGAAAAAAGAAAATATGACAAGTTCATAAAATCATAATGTTGTTCTAATTTACCAAGAAATACAAATTTATACTTTTTAATATGTAATAAACCTATTTATTGTGATGAGCAAAGAAAAAAACATTAATATTAGGATCCTTAACACTGAGCATGCACTGAAGGGAACTTGTTCAAAGATGATACTAAGGTAGTACATGATACATTGATGCAAAGTGATAAATTTTAGCTAATCTATAATTCTATAATCATATAATATAATATTTTGATCCTGTTTTTTATCTTACTTTGTTATTATTTAAATCTACTTTCTATATTCTTTGAGGCTTAATCCATTTTTTGTGAGAAAATAATGACATAACAATAAAAATCATTTTATCATTGACAATCTAAGATAATTCATGTTTTAAAAATCAGTGAATATGAGTCACTTCTCCCCATTAATACCTAATTTCATTCCCAAATACCTTTCTCTCAAGCATCTTGAACTTGTTAATGCATCTCGTCACTTAACCGATTATGTTTTTTATTACATTTTTCACATGTATACAAGTACCTATAAACAATAAATATTATAATTTTCTATGAGAAAAATAAATAATATATGATCTCACTTATATGTGGAATCTAATGGACAAACTATATTGAACAAAATAGAAACAGAGGCATGGGCATATTATTTTTAAAAATATATGTGATATAATTGGCATGCGTTATATTTAGACCTAATTTTTTATCCATATCAGTTTTTAAGATTTAATTATGTTAGTATATAGTCTATTCATTCCTACATATGTTAGAATGAACACTTTTCTAATGATTAGTAGTTTAAATCATTAGGCAATAAGCTTTTTGACTATATCATTGTATGCACATAATGATAGATCATTTTATGCACTTGTATATCTAGAAGTCGACTTGCTGTGTATGGTATGTAAATTTCAATTTTACTAGAAACTTCTCACTGATACTTAAAATTTTTATGCATAGACGTTCCATGATTATTTAAGTACACTCACATGAACTATTGACTTTCCTGAAGTTTCTAGTTTCCTCAGAGAAAGACTTCACATGCCTTTCGGTATAGTCTGTTTCCAGCAAAGTAGCTAGCCTTACCAACACTATCAGTAAAAACAACTGAGAATCATGGATAAAGAATAAAATAAAATCACAACAAAATTTAAAATGTGTACATTCTGATAAGATAGTCAGAAATACTGACTCCAAAAAATAAAATGGATATTGTAGACCTAATGAGAGAAAATAAAAAAGTATAAACTTTGCAATATTAAATATTACCATGAACGTATCCCCCACGCTGATGGATGTAATCCCTCTAGGGAACAAATAGTCATTAGCTGCTAAAGTTGAAGGTGCATATGCTCTAAGAGCCAGCAGCAGAGCTGTGAATATGTACCCAGAAGGCATCTTTACATACATGTGCTAGCAGTTTTTTTACATGAATGTACTTGACAGAGCCATTTATGAACATTCTGTTTATTTCTGTTACAACTATGGAAACTGGGGGCAAGAAAAATGATTCTCAAGAGAGAACAGATGTGTTGGATTTTTTTTTTTTAATCAACGTGAATACCAAAATTTTTTATTATTTTTATTAAATAGTGTGAGTCAGTATGTCAACCCATAATTCACATTGTGATAGAAAGTCATGTGCACTTGAAAAAATATGTCACATTGACTCGCATCTTTAAATCTTCAATGTATCTTTTTCTATTTAAAAATAATGTGAAATGATGACTTAAGTGAGAAGTGAAATACCTATGCTTGATCTTAGACAAAAAAATGGAGAAGTGTTTGGATGAGAGATAAAATAAAAAGCATTAGTTTTTTTTTGCAAAACTACGTACATATATTTTGGTTGGTCGTAGTTCTTTTAAATTTATTTTTAAAAATAACTAATTTTTGAAGAACATAGATAATTTATCATTGAAGTTTAAGTTGAATGGGAAGGTCATTTGTTTTCCATAATAAGAGAAAATATATAGGTGGCAGTTTCAAAATTGGGTGGTTATATCAGAGTGGTTACTATGATAGATTTAAGCTCAATGCTTTACATTGTATCATATTGTTATATATGAATGTTGGAAATTGAGAGAAGTGGGGATACTGGATGTAAATCCACTTCAGAAAATGTATCTGAATCTGAACTGCAAGCATCTGAAGGAGTAAAGGAGATTCTAAAGTTGGGCAAGTTAGGGGCAGAAGGAAAACCAGGTAATTTTTTCAATGGATGGATAGTAACTGGTTTCCATTTCCTGGGGTAAAACAGAGGGGATAAATAGGACCTCAGAATAATATGGGAAATAGGTGACCTTACTGCCATAGAATGAGACAGCCACACACTTAGGACAGCCACAGTAACACTGAGATTGGTGAGAAGTAATCCTGCGAGTCTTTCAGTGACCAGAGCCACAAAGCAAACAAAAATGAACCCAAACCAAGTATTAAGAAAAAAGAAAAGCAGTGATAATTAAGAAAGAAGGACTTGTGTTTGCAGTTGGCATGCAGGTCATCTGCAGTGGTAGCAAAGCGAAGCAATGAATTGTGCATCATTGCACTCCACAGCATACTACCAGCCCTTATTTCTCACAAATGCCCCACGAGAGTGAATTAAAGAGAGTCGTTATAAACCTCCATTCTATCGAACAGAATTTTGCATTATTCAGCAGACTAGAGATGAATTTACAAGTAAATGTTCTTGAACTGGGAGTAGTCTCTCCATAAAAATGTCAGTGTATTGAATTTTCATGACATTGCAGATCGCTATTTCTCACCTGCTAAAGTGTTCACTTCAATCTTGTTTATATTTAAGCAACTCCAGTGATGCATTTAATAGTCATACAGTTGGTTATTTCATTAGACAGTCCATTAAAAGGTACTCTATCTTCAGAAGCCCAATTATAAGTTGTTACAAAAGCCTTTTTTATAGCTTCTAATTTGGTAACAGGAAGAAAACATTTAATTGTATTTTGTCTTCTTTACCTCCAAAGGAATCTTGACTTATCTTGCCAGAAGATTGAGCTCTTGATCAAAATATTTTGTCTGAGAAGAGATACTAATCAATTTCAACACCTTCAGAGGAGAAGTATGAACAGTGCATACACAATATTATTCTCACTTTAGTTTCTCAGATCTTAGCATGGCATGTTCAACAGTAGTGGATACTATTTCATCAAAATGAATTGACCCCAAAAGTTTTCAAAGAATATAGAAAATGTCAAATGTTCTCTTAAAGTATGTGAGGTTCCCACTACAAAAAGTCTAGTTATGATAATGTGAAGCTAACAGTATAGCTAAGTGTTCACGATCATCCTTCAACAACACAATGGTTTGTCAGATTTTTACCTAGATAAATTCTTTGGTAACCTACATTTATGTTGTAGCCTTACACAACAGCTACACAATGAAAAAGAAAGTTAAAAGGAAAATGTTTATTTCCCAAGGAACAGGCAGGCACCTATGTTTGAAATAGTATGTCCAGTATTTTTTTCTGAAAATAATACAAGCCTATTATAAGTTTAGAAAATAAAATAAATAAAATTCATGAGCTTCTCAATCTAGGATTCTTCTAACTTTCTATGTAAGAACAAGTATGAAAGGGTGGAGTGGTGAAAAAAATGATGGAGAAAGATAAAAAGAGCAGGGAGGAAATAAAAATACAGCTTGGGCCTCCCCGTAAAGTTAGGGGGTAGAAAGTCTTGAAAAACGCATTGTGTTTCTAGGTTTTCCTCACTCCTCCTTTTTAGAAATTGCAGCCATTTGCTTTAAAAAAATCTATTAAAAACATTTTGAAAATTGCAATTGCAATTTATAACATCTTTTCTCTTGGGGTACAGATTTTGTAAAGTATTTATTCATGATGCTATGGTTTTCACCTTCTAAATCTGAAGCACATGCTCATCAGTGCTTGATGGAGGGAACTTTTAGAACCTTGTGAGGAGAGCTTATTCTTCGAGGTTGCCTACACTTCAGCACCTATCTGCATTCTTAAAACAAAGTGGAAATTTCTTGCAACACTCAAATCTTACCTCTAACAGAAAGATATGAGCAGGTGAAAGACTGCAATTATTGGAGTTTTAAGATGAATGAGAACTTTGACAGCAGCTCTTCAGTGGCCTGAAGGTACATGACAATATTTCAACCACAAGGACATCAGTGAAAAAGAGAAGGAAAGATGGAAACCATTAAAAGACTGCTTGCAGTAGCATATGTTACTTCCCATGGAAATGAAAAAATGTAACAGAGAACTCTCAGCCAGTGAACTTGTCAAAAAAAAAAAAAAAGTAAAGATAGTTATACTAGATGAAAGGAGTGGGGAGAACAGATTATTTTGCAAAAGGAAATAAAAGTTGTTATATGTTTGCTACATCTTACAAGGAAAAAAAATCATGAAAACAGTGTTAAAACTTTAAGGTTATATTAGTAATATCATGAACCAAACAAACCTTTTCTATAACTAGAAGATAAGGAAATTTATAATTTTCAAGTGAATTTAAATATATATTTTGTATGACCACAAAAGGTTACAGGCATCAGAATTATGGCTTAAATAGGGACCATATGCATTTATCTTTCTTCTTTTCTAAAATATATCACTAAACAACTTTGTCTGGGTGGACACATTCCCTTCCCTACCCTCACCCTCAGCTCACTAGCAGTTGTACAAAAAGGGACAGTCCCTTGTCAACAGGTAGGGCTAAATCTGTGGGGAAATTGTGATGCTCAGATCACATTCTTGTTAACCTTTTACCCCTGCCCCATACAAGTTCCCTCATAATCCTCCTCTGGAAAATAGCCCTAAATGTGTCACTGAACAAAAATCCCCATAAGAGCCTGCTTCTTAGACATGTACTTAAGACAGATTCCAATAAAATAAATTATCACAGATAAATTTTAAGTACTTTAATTTTTGTATAACATTATTTTTATATCATGTATCACAAAATTTTCAGTTTCTAAAAACTATATGTTGATCCATGAAATAAAGTAAAAAATAATCATTTGTACATATCACACCTGTCACATTTGGACCTAAAGGTTACAAATGTTAGAATCCTGCCAGGGGTGTCCAACCTTTTGGCATCTCTGGGCCACACTGGAAGAAGAAATATTGTCTTGGGCCACACATTTAATATACAAGAATTAACAAAAACTGATGACCCAAAAAAGAAAAGGGTTTTAAGTAAATTTGTGATTTTGTGTTGGGCCACATTCATAGCCATCTTGGTCCACAGATGGCCCGGGAGCCATTGGTTGGGCACAGATTATTTAACTGTAGTTGTCTGTTGTCAGCAATAGTTTATAATTGTATCCTAAATGATAAATACCTCTGAAACAATCAAACGGGACATGAAAAACAGGAAAAAGATGCCACTTAAGAAAAAACTTTTTTTATCTGATAGGTGATAATTTTATAATTCTGATATAACTCAGATTATGAGAAACATGTGGCAAAATAAATTTGCCTTGGAATCTCAGAATGCACATGGAATACTGAAATGCTTTACTATAATAAGTTAGGCTAAAATTCACTAGATTGAATGGACATATCTGAGTCTTTAAAAAATAAATTAGGCTGGCCCTGGCTGGTGTAGCTCAGTGGATTGAGCGTGGGCCTGCGAATCAAAGGATCGCGGTTCGATTCCCAGTCAGGGCACATGCCTGGGTTGCGGGCCACTTCCCAGCAGGGGACATGTGAGAGGCAACCACACATTGATATTTCTCTCCTTCTCTCCTTCCCTTCTCCTCTAAAGATAAAAAAATAAAATATTTAAAAAAATAAAAAATATATTAGGCTGCTTTTAATTTATAATATATTTACAGAAGACAATGGTTAAAGGAAAAGGTGGTGGATTGAAGACCTAGACTCAGTCGTAATTTCCTTATCTGCTTCTATGATCTCAGGCAAATGCACCCCCACCACCAAAACCTTCCACCTCATATGTCACTTCCTTGTGTGTCTGCGAGTAAATGGTCGTAATCAGAAATGTATCAGCTACCAAAATGCCTCAGATCAGCTACATAATTTGTGGCCACCAACATTAATACTAGTTATGCCATATAAAATATACATTGCCTTCATGGTCAATTAATATCTGACAAAGGAGGCAAGAACATGTATACAAAGGGGTAAAGACAGTCTATTCAATAAATGGTTTGGGGAAAATTGGGCAGATACACGTTAAAAATAATGAAACTAGATCACCTTCTTACACCATGCACTAGAATAAACTCAAAATTGATTAAAGATTTAAATGTTAGTGGCAAAACCATAAAAGTCCTAGAAGAAAACATAGGTAGTAAAATCTCAGACATTCCTCATAGCAATATTTTTCCTGCTATATCTCCTCAGGCAAGGTAAACAAAAGCAAAACTAAACAAGTGGGACTACACGAAACTAAAACGCTTCTGTACAGCAAAGGAAACCATCAACAAAATGAAAAGGCAATCCACTGAATGGGGGATCCAATTCACCCATGATACATCTGATAAGGGGTTAATTTACAAAAATTTATGAAGAACTTATACAACTCAAACCAAAAAAGAAACAATCCAATTAAAAAATGGAGAAAGAAAGTGAATACAAGCTGCTCCAAAGAGGCCATATAGATGGCCAATAAACATACGAAAATATGCTCAATATCACTAATCATCAGAGAAATACAAATTAAAACCAATATAAGATATCAGTGCAAACCTGTCAGAATGGTTATCATCAATAAATCAAAAACAAGTGTTGGTGAGGATGTGGAGAAAAGGGAACCGTTGCGCACTGCTGGTGGAAATGCAGATTGGTGCAGCCACTGTGGAAAACAGTATGGAGTCACCTCAGCAAATTAAAAATCAAACTGCCTTATGACCCAACAATTCCACTTCTGGTATAGATCCAAAGATATCTGAAATGCTAATTTCAAATAATATATGCACCTCTTTGCTCATTGCAGCATAATTTACAATAGCCAAGATTTGGAAGCAGCCCAAGTGGCCATCAGTAGATGAATAGGTAAAAATGTTGTGGTACATTTATACAATGGAATACTATTCTGCCATTAAAAATAAGTAAATCTTACATCTTGGCACAGCATGGATGAACATGGAAAGCATTATGCTAAGTGAAATAAGCAGTCAGAGAAAGACAAATAACATATAATCTCACTTATATGTGGAAGGAAACCAATGAACAAAATAAACTAATAAATGAAATAAAAACAGACTCACAGGTATAGAGAATATATTGACAGCTGTCAGAGGGTATGGCCATTGGGGATCTGAGTAAAAAAAAAAATTAAATAATCATACTATAAATCAGATCATTTTCAAGCATTTGCTATAAAATCATGAATGAAGCTATAAAACTTGAAACTGCTTGTCAATTTAGATGAAGCTAATTTAATAAACCAATAAAAAATCTTCATATGGTAGAAATTATATCTGTGTAGTTGTTTACTGTTGACATGTCTGCCACTTGACAGAATTAGCAGGGAGGCTGCCAGTGGAATGTCAAGACAATCAGCAAGTTGTCATCCTCGACAGCCGTGCAAAGGCAGCTCTCTATTCCCGTCAATCATGAGGGAAATTCATTTCCTTTGTATCCGAGTCTTTCCTTCATTGTATTATGTGGATGTTACTTTTTAATTTTCATTTTTTCTTAATAAAGTTTAGCTGTTTACTTTTTAAAGATTTAAATAAATTTGGCATTCGAGGTCTGTCCAGAAAAAGCCCAGGCATTGTTAATATGATAATTGTTTGCAGACATCCATGTAACCTGGCAGCCAAGGAAATTGGACTAGAATATGCAAGTGTAAACAGTGACAACTTCACTGTACTAGTCACTGGAGACAGTAGATGCCATTGAGTGAGCATGTGTACTGTGTGGTCATCACATTCAGAATGACTGAGCAAGTAGAGCAACAAATCTGCATTGAATTTTGCATTAAGCAAAATTGAACATTCCTCCACAGAAACTACTCAGATGATTCAGATGTCTGCAGCTATGGAAGAATGGTGACTGACAGCTTCATCGTGACAACAAACCTGCTCATGTATCACATCTTGTACAGAGTTTTTTGATGAAACATCCTATCACCCAGGTGACTCAGTCCCAGATTTGGCACCCTGCCAATTCTGCATTTTCCCAAAACTAAAATCACCTTTGAAAGAGAAGAGATATCACACCATTAATGAGACTCAGAAAAATATGATGGGAAAACTGATGGTGATTGGGAGAACTATGCGGGGTCTCAAGGTGCCTACTTTGAAGGGGACCAAATTGTCATTGTCCTATGTACAATGTTTTTTGTATCTTGAATTTTCTTCAGTAAATGCCTCTATTTTTCATATTACATGGCTGGATATCTATGGACATAATTTATTGGAGTGATAGTAAAAATTAGATATTTTGAAGACACCCGTCACTTTTGGTTGATGAAATACTTTATATTTATTATCTACTTAAACTTTAACCATAAACTCAAAGGTAATATTCTCCATATTTTGTATGGGAGGAAAGAGTATCTCAGATAAATTAAGCATTAGCTATCTTACCTAAATCCAAACATAAAATTTTGCTGAAAAACATTCATGTAAATTAAAAGGTATACTCCTGTTACAAAATACTGAATTATGTTCCTTGTTTGAATAAAAATACATAATCAGATCTAATTTACCATTTATACCATGTGTTCTATAGTGGTGCAAGGACATAGCACATTTTATACCCTCACCAAAAATTAGTGCTTGCTACCTCCCTTAGTGTACACAAACAGAAAAACTTCTGCAATGTGTTGTTGGCAATGGTCATTGCTTGAAGGTGTTTTGCAACTTGGAGCTCAACTTGTCTCTCACTATAACTTAATGGAATTATCTTACATTTGGTCTAAATTAAATGTATCAGTTTATGGAATACTATTCTCCTTTGCTTGTGACTACAGGTAATCTCCATATAGATACCTCCATGAGCAGCTCAAACCCAGTGGGTCATAAACAGTTAAAGTACTTTCTTCCCTTTCAATCATTCTTCTCTCCCTGTGTTATGTGCAGAGGCAGCATCTTCCAGGACATCCCTTAAACCATCGTCCATTCCAGTAAATTGGTATTCGGGGCATATGAGCTATAGAATCTTTGTATTATTTTTGAGGATTTGTTTCAGTAATGAAAACACTACAATGTTGGTGCATGTTTTAAATTTTTTGTTTTCATTTATTTGTCCACTCCAAATGTTTCCAAGTTTTCCATGTAAGTAAACCAAAATTCTGACTTTTCCTCTTCATTTTTCTTGTTGTTTTATCAGGAGTTACCCTCTAATAGTTGTGTGACAATAGAGTCCTAATTTGTGCCCTTACTCTCTTTTTAGTTCCTTAGTCCATCTAATATATTTCTTCAGAGTTAATTTTGTGAAGCACAGTTCTTTTCTGAGAAATCATTATTGATTGTTCATAATTATACAAAGTTTATGTCATCTAATATTTTTATTTTAGCTTTCCATGTTCTCTATAATCTAGTTCTAGTCCCAAAGTACATTTCCATTATTATTCTTAATTTTTATTCTTTCATCTCTATGCATAGATTAAATAATAATCCTCTTTGCTCTAAGCCTCCCTTACCATTTTATATCCACCTACCTATGTCTTTGTTCATGATGTTTTCTCTACCTGCTCTGTTTTTTTACCTAAAATCTCCATGAATGCAAATTCTACCTAACCTTGAACAAACAGCTCACATGCCATTGCTAGTGACATTCTTCTTTGTTTTCTCTTCTCAAAGCAATCTCATTCTCCTCCAAATTTCTATGATTTCTGTATATACATCTTTCAGGCATTTATTAACTTTGCAATTACAATTTCATTTTTATATATAGCTTAGATTTATCCTATAATGAAAGAGATCCTCCAATAGATTCTTTAAATACAAGGTCCTAATTCAGGTAATTTTGTGTATCATTTCCAAATGCCTTCCACAGATTAAGCAATCAAACATTATTGGATAAAGTAATATCACCCTATATGTGTGTCATTAATCAGTAATTTTAAAATAAGTGATATAAATGGTATAGTTATTATATTGAGTTCTTTCAACTAAAATGCCAACTTATATTTAAGTTCTAATATAGCCCTGGCTGGTGTAGCTCAGTGGATTGAGTACGGGCCTGCAAAGCAAAGGATCGCGGTTCGATTCCCAGTCAGGGCACATGCCTGGGTTGCAGGCCAGTTCCCAACAGGGGACACACCAGAGGCAACCACACATTGATATTTCTCTCCCTAACCCTTCCCCTCTAAATATAAATAAATAAAATTAAAAAATAAATAAATAAATAAATAAATTCTATTATAAAGAAATGATGTAAAAATAACATGATATTCTCTGCTATCTCTTACCCTTGTGATGACATTTTAGTTGTTATTTTATATTTTCAAACAGCCTTCCTTATGTTATATAGCTTCAATTCTGCCCTATATACCAGCTCTTTTAAAAGAGCTGTGTTAAGGTATAATTGATATACAAAATTATGCATATTTAATATATACAATTTGATGATTTTAGGCATAACATATATATCCATGAAACTCTGACCACAAAGTAATGAACATATCTATCACCTCCAGAATCTATCTTTCTTTCTTCCCTTCCTTTCCTTTCCTTCTTTCCTTTCCCTCCCTTTCCTTCCCTTTCCTTTCCTTTCCTTTCTTTTTCCTTCCTTCCTTCCTTCTTTCTTGTTCTTTCTTTCTTTCTTCTTTCTTGTTGACTATAAGAACTATGCTATATAGTAGATGTCCTGCACTATTTCTTCTTGCATTACGGAAACTTTATACCAATTGAGTAGCAATTCCCCATTCTCTCCTGACTGGTGATGGTAACAAGTTTTCTACTCTCTGTTATAACTTTTTTTCAATAACTCATATTAATAAAAACATGTGGTATTTGTCTTCTTACAACTGGCCTATTTCACTTAGAAAAATGTCTTCCAGTTTCATTCATATTGTTATATAAGGCTGAATTTTGGTTATTCATTTGGTTAGATTTTTTGCAATTATACTTATCTAAGCAATAAACTACTCTTGATTTTTATAGAGCTTATCTTGTTACACATAATACTTTGATACCTCAAATAACATATATATGAAAGGTTCAGATAATTTATCACTGAACAATTATGACATTGATATAGCCACGCTACTAGTGGAAAGTACAGACTCTCACTTGGATTGATTCCAGGTCTGTAGCAGGCTTTTCCCCGGCCTGTGCCTTAGAAGATGTTTTGGACTAGCCTCAGTTTGAAGTCATTTCAATCACATAGACCTCCTCTTACTGGGACTGTCTTTTCCTCATTGGAAGTTGATGCTAGAACAACTGAATGATAGTAAAATGTGGTAACATATGGCTTGTAATTTAAGACTCTATAAATCTCACAATTTTCCTATGCATGCACTTGATTTACAAAAGGGATTATGGTGGTTTTAGTTGCCAGTCTAGGTTTGTACAGAAAGATGAGGAAGAAATGCCAGTTGCCAGTGTGACAGCATGTGAATAACAGAGATCTTTTTGTGGAAGGAAAGAAGTTGATTTCAAGAACTACGAAAGTTCTCCCAGCAGACCAGGCTGCTTTAGGTCTAATCCTATGAAAAAAGCACACATACAAGTAAAATAATTAAATATTTTATCACTCTTTTTTGGCTGAGTTAGAAGAGTAGCATTGTTATAAATAAAATGTGTTACTACATCTAAGAAAAACTTTTTCAATATATTTTTTAAGAATGTACATTTAAGGTTGGTGATAGAGGTCAATGTGAGTGTATAGTAAAATCACTTTTTATTTCAATCTCTATTCATCTATCAATTATCTGTCTATTTTTATCCAGTGATCCCACTGCTGGGATTATATCCTAAGAACCCTGAATCACAAATTCAAAAGAATCTATGCACCCCCATGTTCAGAGCAGCACAGTTTACAATAGCCAAGGGCTAGAAACAGCCGAAGTGTGCAACAATCAATGAGTGGATCAAAGAAACTGTGCACAATGGAATACTACACAGCAGAAAGAAAGAAGGAACTGCTGCCCTTCATGACAGCATGAATACACCTGGAGAGCATTATGCTAAATGAAATAAACCAGACGGTGAAAGACAAATACCATATGATCGCACCTATAATTGGAACCTGTAAGTGGAACCTAATGAACAAGACAAACACGTGAGCAAAATAGAATCAGAGACTTGGAAATAAAGAACAAACCAACAGTGACCAGAGGGTCAGTGGGAGGGGGATAACGGGAAAGAAGGGGAATGGGCAAGCAAAGGAGCAGGAATAGAGGAATCACAGGCACAGACAATGGTGGGGGATTGACTGAGGGAGTGGTGGGGGAATGGGGAGAGCAGTGGGAAAGAAAGTGAGACAACTGTGCCCTGGCTGGTGTAGCTCAGTGGACTGAGTGCATGCCTGCGAACCAAAGGATTGTGGTTCGACTCCCAGTCAGGGCATACGCCTGGGTTGCAGGCCAGTTCACAGCAGGGGATGCAGGAGAGGCAATCATACCTAGAAATTTCCTTCTCTCTCTCCTTCCCTTGCCCTCTAAAGATAAATAAAAATAAAATCTTTTTAAAAAAGTGAGACAACTGTAACTGAACAATAAAAAAACTGAAAAGAAAGAAGTTAAACAAATTTTTGGTTCTTAAATAGAAGCTTGCTATTGATAAGTCCATTTGGGTTGCATCACACAGCTGCAGTTTCAAGGACCCATTCAACTTGCTCCTTATACTCCTGTCTAGGTATGAGTCAGAGACTATTATATGATAAATCATCACATACTAGTATCTACCTTTTTAATAAATTAGACAATTTATACGTTTTTCTGTTTTATACTTCTATGAGTTTGCTTACTTACAACTACTGGCAATCATCAAGTATCCTTAATGCTTAATGCATTTTATAACTGCTTTTGAGAATCACTCCAATCACATCACTCTTCCTTTATTTAGATCATTCTGTCTAAATTTGGAGCAAACAGCTATACCTTTTATTCAGCCAATGAACCCAAAAAATCTCAGACTCACATGACTCTGTAGGACTGAACCCTCTGCTGAAATTTCAGTGCCTCTAGTTCCTCCAATTGACAATTTTAGAAACTTAAGGAGAAGGAAAGTGGTTGATTAGAGTTACCACAATGGTATAAAAATAAATCACAAATTCTGGATGTAAATTTTCCAAAGTAGTGTGACATAGTTTACACAGTAAGTTGTCACAGTTTTGGAGATGATTAAAGGCAATCAATGCCAATAGCAGCATTGAATAGCAGGGAACAGGCTTTTCCATTTGCCCTGTTGAACAAAACTACTCAACACCTTTACTGAGATTCACATAGTCCTTTGTGCTCAACTCTCTACAAAATGATGAATTATTATTTATAGATGACACAACTGTATTTTCAAGAAAGGAAGGAATGTGCTCAAGGTCTCAGAAACTATATTTGGAATAACTAGAAATAAACTTGATTTTTAAAACACAAATTTTATAACCTTTAGATTCTCCCAATATCTTCTTTCGCAATGGGAAAAGTGAGAAGATCAGAGATATTGTGAGAGCTTTGAAACTCTCATACAAATTAGGTCATTGTTTATAACACTTCCTCAGGTAACATTTAAATTCAGCTGCAACTCTATACTTACAGTGTAATACCAATGTAAAAATAACAGAATTTATCTTAGGTAGATACAGAGAATGTAATATAAAAATATGATCACTCTTAATATAATAATATGTATGTAACAATGCCCACATGTTTTAACCTATGTCTTAAAGGAATGTGGTTGTACAGAAAGTGATCTTTGAATGCATGTATCTGGAAGTGTTTCTCCTTTTCCCTACTGTTTTTCTAGTCTTTCTTTAGCCTCAAGCTGTGTGTATTTGAATGACAGATCAAAGAATTGAAAGTTAGTGTTTTCCCTGATACAGTACTATTCAGATTTCATTTTAAGTGTTTGTTATGCTGATAACCCTGCCAAATTCTCTTATAGATAACTCATGGAATTGAGCAACAGCTAATTTAAACTTGACGTTTCATTAGCAATTTGGATAGAGATACACATATTTGTCCACAACTACCTAAGAATGTATTGAAGTATTGGACAGTGTTTCAAAAATAAGGTGAAGAAAAAATTCACACTTTGTAGTATTATACAAAAGTTAAGCACTTATAAATAAAATGGAAGCAACATAGATTGCATTTCTAAAGATCTGACACAGGTGAAGGTGTAAATTTCAACCACAAATACTTTCATAAAATTGGTTAATTACAAAGTAAGCTGACTTCTAGTAAAGAACTGGACCTTCCTGCACTCAACTGTCAAAGGTCACTTGGAATTCACAACCAGGTTGTAATGTGATAACAGAAAAGATATCTCTAATATCTGGGTTTTCATCCTGTTTTATTTGCACATACTATTATAATAGAAACTATAAATATTTTGTTCCCTGCTAAGATATGTATTGCCTGAGATACTTTCTCATTGTAAACTCTCTATTCTTATGACAATCCTTGCCCTCAACTTTCTGAACAGCCAGCTACAGCTACCAAAGAGTAAATGACTGGTACTGGAGCCCAGAGGGATGAGTTAAGTCCACGTGTGGTGAGAGGCCCTTTAAATAGAGAGTCCTGAAAATCCCAGTTCCTTTGACCATCCCAAACCCCACTGGTTGTTTCCACAAGAAGTTATAAGGACTTAGTTTCTTGGCACTGGAACTCTGGGCTGTGTGGCTGGTGCGGGGCTGGGACTCCTCACTCCCAAGATATCCCTCCTTAATGTTTATCTGCCACAAGTGGATGCAGGCCCAGCCTGTTCTGCATCTCCACCCATCCTACCAGTCTAGATAAATTTGTTTTTTTTTTAATTTTCATAATTGTCACAGTTTCATTAAACTTGACTTCTGATGGTTCTGAGTGACAGTTGCTCTATATTTTAGTCATAATTTTGATGTAGCTGTGTGAGGAGGAGAAACATGTTTACCTATGCCGCCATCTTGACTGGAAGTCAAAAATGATTATTTTTAATAGGGAGGAGTAAACAAGAGTAGACCAAAACAGGTGTGAGGGTATATGATGAGAGAGGGATGTGATTGAACAGTTGTTCTGACAATGTCTTTCCTTGAGATTGGACAATTCCTCAGGGACACTGAAGAAAAGATTGTACGGAGGCTAAAACTGAGAAGGAATCCAAGCTTAAGAGTCAAGGGAGGAGAAAAGCCTACTTGGTCTTTCCATTAATAAGCCTTTGTTTTAACTGTTCAGCAGAGATAAACAGTTCAGCTAATCTTTATGAAGCAAAGAATGGGAATTTGAACAATCCGTGTCTGGCCTTGTCATAGGTAACAAGGGGGGATTTTGTAAATGTTATTTAAGTCATATCTGAAAGGAGGGTCCATTTCACTAATTCATTTCCTGAATACAGAAGTTTTTAATATATTTGTTTTCCAGAATTCAGGTATAATAAAATATTGTTCAAAGTAACTTCTGAATTTGGTCAAAAATAAATCCTCTGAAACTTAAAAGCAAAAAAAAAAAATCTACTTTATTTCAAAACTCCACAGGAAGGCATTGTTAGATTTAGGTTATACATCTCCAGAAAAAAAAAAACACTAAGTATTTGAGTTTTCACAAAAGCAGAATACAGGTGTCAGTGTAGTCCAAATCTCATGGTGCTGTTTTTTTTAAAGCATCCTGCTGCACTTTTATTTCACAAAGGTGAACTACTCCCTCACGACCATGGGTAATATATTTGGCCTTTTTAGATAGGAATATATATATTCCTATCTCTATTCCTATATAGGAACATATCTATATATAAGTATATAGGTATCTATATACAAGTATGTATATATAGGAATATATGTATATTCCTATAATACGTGCATGTGTGTATATTCATATATATACCTATGCCACCGTGTGTGTGTGTGTGTGTGTGTGTGTGTGTGTGTGTGTGTATCCTTGTCAGCATAGGACAGGTTGGTGAGATGCACATTTAGAACAAAGGCAGTGAATCTGGGGCATCCTGCTCCCAGGCTGCTCCAAGCGGAGTCTCAGCTATCTTGTATAGCAATGAAAAGCATTAAACCTTAACACAGCTGCTTGTTATCAAAATTGCTTATCTTGTAGTTTTTAATAAGTCCTTTTCTGTCCTGGAGTTCATCATTGTTACTTAAATGAAATAAATATCCTTCCCCTTAGCTATTTCTTCCCCTTCTTCCCGCATTCATACATGCTTTGATAATGAAGCACTCCAAGACAAAGATGCAGAGCTGCTCAGCTCTCTCATAGAACTGAGCAGTTTATGGGCATGGCTTGACAATTTCTCTAGTATGTTTTGTTTAGTGAAATAATATCTTCATAGATGTATCTGTGTTGTTTCTGCAGAGTGTATCTATATTTAGACTTTCTGAAGAATTTTCTTTCTCCAGAAATATGTGAAACATCAAGAAATCATTCTTGGCCTCGAAGCTCATTAGCTGCTTATATAACATTCGTTTTTATTTAAAAAGTTGGGATAGAAGTGGAAAATCTGTCCATGCTGATGATATCATTTATCTTGTGGAAGATTTTTGTTTATATATTTTTATTATTGCTTAGGCTATTGCCGTTGTTCCCACTTTTCTCCTCTTACCCTCCCTCCCCCGTGCTCACCTTCTCCCCAACCCAATCCAATCCCCACATTGTTGTCCATGTCCATGGCTGGTGCATAAATACTCTTTAACTATCCTGATGTATCAAATCACCTAATTCCTGTCTTGGACTTGGTCCAGAGATGATTATCTTAGAGAAATTCTTTGACATTTAAAGGAAAGAATTATCTTGGAATTATTGTTTACAAACTGGTTACAATATACTATTATTAAAATACATTGATGATAATGATTAATATTAACCAAAACATAGTAATAATGATATTTTAGAATTTTTCTGCTTGATTAGTATTACAGTGCTTATTACTTTAAAAGCATTTGATGTCAATATCATTATACCTATCTTTCAGATGCAGAAAATGAAGTTAGAAAGACAGCATAATGTAGTTGCCAATGGCATAAGCTCTAGAGTTTGACTTCCTGGATTAGATTCTGCACTCCTCTGATATCAAATTATACATGAGAGCTTCTTAATGAACAAAATGTTAAGAATGATAATCATATGTGACACCTTTGTGATTGGGTTCTTGTGAGCATTCAATTATATTTTGTACCTAAGACAATTTCAAAACAAGAATCGCATCTTGCAAATTTGAACAGGCAGGGAAGACTTTTTTCAAAGCAATTACAACAAAAAAGAAATACTAGAATGCAGTCCAAGCTCAACTCTGCTGAAACAAACAGTATGAAAGTTTTAAGTCCCTGTTTAAAGAGAATCATAGGCCATCTGTATTTTTTACTTGGCCTTACTCAAAGAAAAAGTAAACTTTCTTGTATCCTTGTGATAGGAGGAAACTACAATTTGAAGCGAGGCAGCCACCCAAATTAGGCTCCTACTATCCCAAAAGGCTTGGGAGATGAGGGTGTTATCTTATTTTTTAATTAAATTTATTGAAGTGACACTGATTAATAAAATGTATAGGTTTCAAGTGTATAATTCTATAGTACATTATCTGTGTATTGCACTGTATGCCCATCACCCAAAATTCAAATAATCTCCCATCACCATATATTTGGACCCCTTTACCCTTGACTACCCTCCCACCTCCCTTCCCTCTGGCAATCACCATAATGTTGTCTGTGTCTAGTTTTTGTTTGTTTAGTTTTCTTTTAAAAAAATTATTTTAGTGTTGTTCAAGTACAGTTTTCTGTCTTTTACTTCCATCCCAGTCCATCCCCCTAGTGTTCCCCTCCTCCCTCCCATTTGCACCCCCCTTAGTTTTTGTCCATGTGTCCTCTATACTTGTACCTGCGACCCCTTCCCCTTTTCCCCTGAAATTCCCTTCCCTCTCCCCTCTGGTTACTCTCAGCCTGTTTTCTATTTCACTGTCTTTGGTTATATTTTGCTTGCTTGTTTGTTTTGTTGTTTAGGTTCCTGTTAAAGGTGAGATCATATGGTATTTGTCTTTCACCATCTGGCTTATTTCACTTAGCATAATGCTTTCTTGTTTGTTCATTTATTGCTTTTGCTTTTATAGTCATGTATGAATGAAATCATATGGTTCTCGATTTTTTCTGACTTATTTCACTTAGCATGATATTCTCAAGATCCACCCATATTGTTGTAAATGGCAGTATTTCATCTTTTCTTATGGCTGAATAGTATTCCATTGTGTATGTATACACACACA
Source organism: Carollia perspicillata (assembly GCA_004027735.1). Lineage (NCBI taxonomy): Eukaryota > Metazoa > Chordata > Mammalia > Chiroptera > Phyllostomidae > Carollia > Carollia perspicillata. The sequence continues at coordinate 24,446 of PVKM010002284.1, read as the reverse complement.
CACACACACACACACATACATACAACATCTTCTCTACCTGATCATCTATCAATGAACACTTTGGTTGTTTCCATGTCTTGGCCACCATAAATAATGGTGCAGTGAAGATAGGGAAGAATAGATCTTTGTGAATAAATATTTTCAAAATTTTCAGACAAATACCCAAAAGAGGGGTTATTGGGTCATATGGTAACAGTAGTCTTGATTTTTTGAGGAAATTCCATACTGTTTTCCATAATGCCTGTACTTAGTTTACATTCCCAACAGCAGTGAATAAAGGTTCCTTTTTCTCTACAACTTCTCCAACAATTGTTATTATTTGTGTTGTTTATAAAAGCCATCCTAACAGGTGTGAGGTAGTATCTCATTGTTGTTTTGATTTACATTTCCCTAGTAGCTAGTGAGGTCAAGTGTCTTTTCATATAACTGTTGGTCATTTGTATGTATTTTAAGGAGAAATCTCTATTCAGGTCCTCAGCCCACCTTTTAATTCAATTGTCTTTTTTGTTGTTGTTTTGGTGTTAAGTTATATGATATGAGTTATTTATGTATTTTGGATATTAACCACTGTCAATACTGTTGTTTGAAAAGATCTTCACCCATTCAATGGGTTGCTTTCTTGTTTTGCTGGCAGTTTCTGTTGTTGTGCTGAGACTTTTTAGTTCAATATAGTCCAATTCATTTATTTTTGCCTTTACTTTTATTCCTTTAGCATCAAATTCATAAAATCCCCAAGACCAAGGTCCATAAGGTTAGTACCTGTGTTTTCTTCTATGTACTTTATTGTTTCAGGTCTTATTTTCAGGTCTTTAATTCATTTTCTTTATCTTTCTGATAATGCATTACATTTCAAATGACTGAGTTCTAGTTCCTTGAGAAAGACAATCCAGTGCTATAAAACCAACAAGAGGCTTTTAGGTAGCAAAAACTGTTAGAACTAATCAAGCAGATTCAGAGATGTTGCAGATATAAAATCAAAATACACAAATAAATTACATTCAATACATTAATCATGAAATATCTGAAAAAGAAATAAAGAAAATAATTCCACTTATAATGGCATCAAAAACAATAAAATACTTAGAAATAAATTTAACCAAGAAAGTCAAATATCTGTAAAATAAAAATTATAAAACTGATGAAATAATTGAAGGAGACAAAATAATTGGAAAGATATCTCATGTTCACAGATCAAAAGAATGAATATTATTAAAATGTCTAAACTTCACAAAGCTGTCTAGAGTCAACTGAATACTTATAAAAATTCCACTGGGATTTTTCATGAAAGTAGAAAAGATGTCCTAAAATTTGTATGCAACTACAAAAGATAGCAAGTAGCCTTAGCAATCCTAAAAAAGCTGGAGGTATTATCATACTTTCTGGTACAAAAGTTTACAAAGAGCAATAGTAATTAAAACAGAATTTTACTCGCAAAAAATAAAATTGACTTGAAGATCAATGGGACAGTATAGAGAGCCCAGAATTAAACCCCACATATATGGTCAACCAGTATTTGTCAAAGGAGCCAAGAACACTCAATTTGGAAAAGGGTAGTTATTTCAGCCCATGGTGTTGAGAGAACTGGATAAATACTTTCCAAACAATTTTGTTCTGAAAATATTTATCCAGTTCTCTTAACAACATTTAGTCCTCTGTCATACACCACTCAAAAAATTAACTCAAATGGATTAAATATTTAACATGAGACCATACATTTCCTAGAAAAAAATGCAGGGAAGAAGCTTCTCGACATTGGTCTTGAAAATGATTTTTTTTACGAAGACACCAAAAGTGCAAGCAACCAAAGCAAAAACGAACAAGTGCAACTACATCAAATTCAAAAGTTTCTGCACAACAAAAGAAATGATCAGCAAATTAAAAAGTCAACCTATAGGATGGGAGAAAATATTTGCAAGCCTTATATCATGTAGGGGATAATTTCTAAAACATAAAGAGCTCATACAACTCAACACCAAAAATATAATTAAAAGATGGGCTGAGAAGCTGAATAGACATTTTCCCAAGAAGACATATAGATGTCCAGTACGTACATGAAAAGGTGCTCAGCATCATTAGTCATCATGAAAATCAAAATCAAAATCACAATTTGATATGACTTCACATCTGTCATCAAGAGGACAAGAGAGAACAAGTATTGACAAGGGTGTGGAGAAAATGGAACTGGTGTGAACTATTGGTTAGACTGTAAATTGGTATAATACTATGGAAAAGAGTTTGGAGATTCCTCAAGAATTAAAAAACAAAATTACCATATGATCCAGTTACCCCTTTCTGGCTATATATTGAAATAAATAAACACATGATCCTAAAGAGATATCTACAATCCCATGTCTATTACAGCATCATTCACAATGGCCAAAATATGAAAACAACTAAATGTCAACTTACTAGTGGATGATAAAAGATATCAAAGGGCAGAATAAGAAGTTACATTTCTAATTTTTTGAAGTAAATACTCTAAGAAAAGGGAGGTCAGAGAAGAACTAGAAAAAAAAGAAACAGTCTGAAGTTTAGCCTCTTAGTTAATACTTAGAAGCCTGACTCTTACTAAGATATCATTATAATTTGGGTCTTATTAGAGAAAGTAAGTGATTTTTACATGGTCACAATCATTTAATTCTCAAGTCAGAGTTGTGAACCATGGAGGCTTGATTTTAACATCCATGATCTCAATCATCGGGCTAATCTGAGTTGCTAAATTATAGTCCCCTTTATATTCTCTAGGGCATCTGGCCTGGTGACTTCTACAGCTTTTCTGCCATAAGATTGGCTACCTATACAAAATATAGATATCAGTTGATTTTTTTAGATGTTTCCTAAAAACAATTATATAAATCAGGAGCTGTTTTGAGCAAGGCATTTGAAAAAGCTTTGGTCAATATTCCCTATCTCTTCTTTGAAATAATCAAGGCAGTAAATCTATTGCATGCTTAACCTTACCTATAAAACCAAAGAAATCCTAGTAAATAAAGGTCAGGCCCTTAATAAGTTATTAATATCTGTTGTCCATGGAAAAAAGTCAATTAATATAACCCATGTTTGTTTTTTTATTCTTTGGATATATTAAACAAAACCAGAATAGAAATGAAATTGTTTAACTTCCTTAGTTTTTGAGGTTCTAGAGTTAGATGAGGAAAAGAAAAACTTGAAGGGAATTTTACTCCTGGACAAATGCCTGAGGGCAATCTATAAATAAATGAATTAGAAAATGATGGGCCCTTGTTTGATTGCTCAGTTGGTTAGAGCATTGTCCTGATACACCAAGGTTGCAGGTTCAATTCCCCATGGAGGTATATACAAGAATCAATCAATGAATGCATAATAAGCGGAACAACAAAACAATCTCTCCATCTCTGTCTCTCTTTCTCTCTCTCTCCAATCAATAAAGAAATACTTAAAAAAATTATGAAGGTTGCATGTGTAGTTTTTAAAAGTGCATACTTTGTACATATACAACTTAAGGAACTTAAGGAATTTATAAAGTTGAACACTCCTGTACCATAACTGAAGGAAGGTATCTTGACAGTCTCAGGGAGTTCCAACTTGTTTTTCAACTCTCAGGAGATTGAGAGCTTCATAAAGAAATTCAAACTCTCTGGTCTTAATCTGAATGAACATTTCTGCCTGTGTTTTCCTGAAGGTTTCCACCTCATTACCTCAACAATATATAAAAACTAAAATTTAAAATTATCTTCAGCTGGTTGTTTCTGTATTCGTAAAGCCTCAGGACTGCCCTTGACAGTCCTGTTACAGTCAATGTTCCCTACCCTCTATCAGCAGAATCAAGTTGTTATTTTGAAATTAATTTATGTCATCTTTATTTACACTAGTCAGTGAGATCCATTTTGTCACCCACATTTCACAGTGTGACATCTTGTCAAAGCCATTATGCTGCAAGCCTTTTGAAACCGATTTCACAAGTGAAATGGCTGGTCTATATACTAAGAATAAAAATCTCTCCAGTCAGCTAAAATGTTGCTGTTGCCATTTTTAATGAAGTCATACTGTAAGAGTGAATCACCCAGCTCTGACAAACTCACTCACACATGTACAAGTACGACAGGTTTAAATCAATGAAGTTTTAAATAAAAAATGCAACTGATTACCCACTTAGATGAAGCTAATTTAATAAACCGATAAAAACCTTCATATGATAGAAATTATATCTGTGTAATTGTTTGCTGTTGACATGTTTGCCACTTGACAGAATTAGCAGGGAGGCTGCCAGTGGAACGTCAAGACAATCAGCAAGTTGTCATCCTCGACAGCAGTGCAAAGGCAGCTCTCTATTCCCGTCAATCATGGGGAAAATTAATTTCCTTTGCATCTGAGTCTTTGCTTCATTGTGTCGTATAGGCATTATTTTTTAATTATCCCTTTTCTTACTAAGGACAGTTGTTTACTTTTTAAAGAGTGTTTAAATAAATGTTGGTATTCTAATCTATTCATTCTTTAATTGAATTTATTGGAGTGACATTGGTTAATAAAATTATATAGGCTTCAGGTGTACAATTCTAGAATACATCATCTGTATATTGTATTGTGTGTTCACAACCACAAGTCAAGTCCCCTTCCACCACCATTTATGCCCTCAAATGGCTCTTCCATCTCACCACACTCCTCTTTCCCTCTAGTAATCACCATGCTTTTGTTTGAGTCTATGAAGTTTTTTTGTTTGGTTGGTTTTGGGTTTAATCCTTTCACATTTTTTTACAAGGCTTGCAACACCCCTCCTCTCTAAAGCTGTCAGTCTGTTCTCTGTATATATGAGTCTGTTTCTATTTTGTTTGTTTATTTTTTTCATTAGATTCCACATGAAAGTGAAATCACATGGTACTTGTCTTTCTCTGACTGGCTTATTTAACTTAGAATACTGTTCTCCAGGCCCATTGATACTATCCTAAAGAGTAAGATCTCCTATTTTTATTTATTTTTGTTTGTTTGTTTTGTTTTGTTTTTAATGGCCAAGTAGTATTTTATTGTATAAATGTACCACAGCTTTTTTAGCCACTCATCTATTGATGGGCACTTGGGCTGCTGGCAAATCTTGGCTATTGTAAATAACACTGCAATAAACAGAGGGATGCATATATTCTTTTAATTAGGCTTTCAGGTTTCTTTGTATATATTTCATCAAATAAAATCACTGGATAATAAGGCAATTCCATTTTTAAATTTTTGATTTTTCTCCATACTGCTTTCCACAGTGGCTTCCCCAATCTACATTCCCACCAACAGTGCACTAGGGCTCCCTTTTCTCTATATCCTCACCAGCACTTGTTTGTTGATTTGTTTATGATGACCATTCTGACTTGTGTGAGGTGGTATCTCATTGTGGTTTTAATTTGCATCCTCTGATGATTAGTGACATTGAACATCTTTTTGTACGTTTATTGTCAGTCTTTATGTCCTTTTTTGGAAATGCTTCTGTTCAGGTCCTTTGCCCATTTTAACTTGGAACGATTGTTTTTTGTGGGTTTTTTTTTTTTTTTGGTGTTGAGTTTTATAAGTTCTGGACATTAAATTTTGGACATTACCTTTTATCAGATTTATCATTGGCTGATATGTTCTCCCATTAAGTAGGTTGTTTTTTTGTTGATAGTTCCTTTGCAAGCAAAAACTTTAGTTTGATGCAGTCTCGTTTGTTTATTTTGTCTTTTGTCTTTCTTGCCTGGGGAAATATGTCTGATAAAAAATTGCTCCAAGTAATGTCTGGGATTTTACTGTCTATGGTTTCTTCTAGGTTATTTATGGTTTCAAGTCTAACATTTACGTCTTTAATCTGTTTTGAGTTTATTCTGTGTATGGTGTAAGAAGGTGGTCTAGTTTCATTTATTTGCATGTACCTGGCCATTTTTTCCAACAGCATTGATTGAAAAGGTTGTTGTTACCCCATTTGTATGTGTTTGTCTCCTTTGCCAAATATTATTTGGTTGTAAAGGTGTGGGTTGACTTCTGGGCTCCCCATTCAGTTCTATTGATCTGTGTGTCTGTTTTTATGCCAGAACCATGAAGATGTAAACCACAGACATTTTTTAAAATTACTGTAATAAAAAATATAAATGAAATTTCCTAAGGACATTTTATCAAATGAGTTCAATTGAGGCTATTTGCTTCACTCCAAACAAAGGAAAATGAGGTACTTTATATTACATGGTTCATGTGAGGCTTTTTTCTTGGACAGAAGCACAGCTGTATTATATATTTGTGGAGAAATTTAAAATTTTGCTATATATTTAGGTAGTGCTTTACTATTTTCAAAGTCCTCAAAGAATATAATCACTGTATAAAATATGAGAAACACTGAATATTTTGTACAAGAAAATCAGAAGATTCTCTGTCTGAAATTGTGGCAGATAAAAATCAGCATGATATACTGAGTTTGGACCTCTATAAAACTAATTCTTAGTTAAAAGTATTTTTTCTTTTTTTACAGAGCTATGTTAATGTATTTTTATAGTCATATGTAATGAAGCAAGTTGGTCCACACACTCATCAAGAACTTAAAATGAAATACCATTATTATAAGTTACATTAAAATATATTTTTAAAACAAGCACAATTCAATCAGCATTGTTTAAGTCTGCATGTGATCCAAAGAAAAAAATTGAGGAAAAAAAGGTTTTATATGTAATACCTGTGTCAGAATACAAAAATTTTGAGTCATGTGACATTTATAGCCTCAGTTTAAAGCTTAACCTTTTATTTATTTATTTTCATTTTTTTTTGAGGAGACAGGAAACTACAACCATGACACATACACAAGCTTTGTTTTCATTTTTCCATACAGGCCCCGGGGCAGGGGATGCTTTCTGCATTTTCTGGTCATATATAATATGTTTATATGCATTCTTACATAACACCTCAATTTTGTCTTCTGACCTCTCAAAACAAAATATTTGCTGTGTGGTACCTTAAGAAAATTAAGTGACGTGTTTAGAACACTGCCAACACCTTCAGAATGTGATCCTCTTGGTAAGCATCATTCTAGATTGCTGGTCACACAGAAATTTTATCTAAAATTTTTCATATATATACTTTCTGAAAAAACCTGTTCCCCCATTCCTTTTGATTACTAAGGATTTTTAAAAGATTAATAGAAATTGAAAGTTATGAAATTATTTCTGCAACCATCATGATAATCATACAATATTTCTCCTTTAATCTGCAAATATATTGAATTACACTGATATACTACTGTTGGACCACTAAAATCTGTGTGGTCAATACCACTTTACAATAATACATTATTATTTTAAAATAGTTTTAAGTCAGGTTAACTAAAATTTATTATTTATTTATGTATTCATTTATTTTGTTAATCTGTGCCCTCTCATTGCTGTGTATTGAGCTAGTTTTTTTCAAGTTACATGAACCTTATAAGAAAAGCTGGTTTATAAAAACATCATGTACAATTTAGATTAAACTTGCATATTTGTAAAAAAATATCAATATAAAGCCTTCTAAGCCTGATTTTTTAAATTGGAAGGCACATTTGTAATCTGCAGTGAAACAATGTGGTAAAAGATAAAATATTTTTATGATTCCGCATAGTTAGGACTCTGTGAAGAACCTTAACTGAAACTTGGAACTTGTGTTAAAAGAGTAAGCCATAGAAGATAGTTTACCACTTTGCATATGTTGAACACTCCAAGAGATATCTTTAACTACAGAACTATGTTTTTACACTTGCAGGAAAATAAGTCATCTTGAACTATAAAGCTTAAGGCAATGGTCTTATATTTTCCCCAGATGCTTTATTTAAATTCCAGTGTATTAGAGTAGAATTTTCCAAGAAGACATTCTATGATGTATAAAGAGAGTTAACTGCCTAATTTTTCTATATGTCAGTACAAAAAGTTTACTTTCTCTATTCCTGATCTACAAGACAGACTTTGTAAGTATAGAATATTTGACCTAACAATTATCATGTTGCTGTAAGTGTAAGAACTAAGAACATGGGCACAACATGCTCATTATTTTCTGTGAGGTAAATAATAAGAAATCTGCCCTGATTCAGAAACCTCTTGTGTGCAATTCAGGAAAAAATAATAAAGATAATTACTATGGCCTTAAGTTTGATATTAGGTAGCATGATTCCTGCATCTTTGTTCTTCTTTCTCAAGATCACTATTGTTCACTATTGTTATTGGGGCCTTTTGTGTGGCTCCATATAAAGTTTTGAAATACGTGTTCTAGTTCTATGATATACATCATTGGTATCTTGATAGGAATTGTGTTGAATCTATAGATTGCTTTGGAGAGTCTGGACATTTTAATGATGTTAATTCTTCATATTCAAGATCACGGTATATGCTTCCACTTGCAGGGGTGGGGGACAAAAGTAACATCCAGAATTTATTTATAAAAAATTGTGCATGTATTCTTCCATGTTTAAAATTCAGTCACCTTCAAAGCACTCTCCATTGATGCAAGATACCTATCAAGACATTGTTCTGCTGCCCCAAACATTTTTGAACTCATCACTTTTGTTGCCTTTTAGTACTTCTGCCATTTTTTGTTTCACCTCTTCCATATCAGCAAATTGTTGCCCCTTGAGGAGATTTTCATCTGAGGAAACAAAAACAAAAGTCACCTGGGGCAAGATCAGGTGAATTGGTAGGATGGAGCATGGGGGTCATGGCATTTGTAGTCAATATTCAGTATGCTGAATATACTTAGTATTCACTCAATACTCAGTATTGACTGCTGAATACTCAGTATGCTGTGGGCAGAAGCACTTGTAAATCTGCCATCCTAAAATGGGCAAACACATTGAAAGAGTCTTCAAAAAAGGATTCACTGAAGCCAAACACAGCCTTTCACAACAATGCCAGCTGGTTCACTAATAGAGATGAGTTCCTGGAACACTCACCTAGTGGGGGAAGACTGCTATAAGGAGCCTGCTCTCCAAAAGGTAATTCCATGGTTTGGGGGCCCTGCCTTATGCTTGTATCTTCTTCCATTTCTTTCATCAGTGTCTTATAATTTTCCAAGTACAAGTCTTCTACATTCTTGATTAAATTGACTCCTAGTTTTTAAACAGACACATAGATCAAAGGAACAGAATAGAGAACCCAGAAATAAACCCACACCTTTATATTCATTAATATTTGACAGAAGAAGCAAGCACTTACAATAGGTTAAAGATAGTTTAATCAATTAATGGTGCTGGGAACATTGGACAGATACATACAGAAAATGAAACTAGACCACCTTCTTAAACAACACACAAGGATAAATTCAAAATGAATTAACAACCTAAAAGTTAGACATGAAACCATAAAAATCCTAGAAGAAAACATAGGCAGCAAAATCTAAGACATTGCTCATAGCAATGTTTTTTCCTGGTGTAGCTCCTCAGGCAAGGGAAACAAAAAATAAATAAATAAACCAATGAGACTACATCAAGCTAGACGTTTTTGCAAAGCAAAGGAAACCATCAACAAAATTTGCAAAAGAAGAAAAACCCAGTACAATGGAGAACTTATTAGCCAATAATACATCTGATAAGGGGTTAATATCCAAAATTTGTAAAGAATTTATATAACTCAACACCAAAACCCCCCAAATAATCCAATGAAAAACCAGACAAAGGACCTGAATAAACATTTCTCCAAAGAGGACATACAGATGGCCCATAGTATATGAAAAGATGCTCAATGTCACTAATCATCGGGAAATTCAAATTAAAACCACAATGAGATTATCATCTCACCTGTCAGAATGGCTATCATCAATAAATCAACAAACAAATGTTGTCAAGGATGTGGAGAAAAGAGAACGCTTTTGCACTGTTGGTGGGAATGCAGACTGGCACAGCCACTGTTGAAAGAAGCATGGAGATACATCAAAAAGTTAAAAGTAGAACTGCTTTATGACCCAGTGATTCTACTTCTAGATGTTTATGCAAAGAAAACTGAAAAAAATAACTCAAGAGAATATAAGCACTCATATGTTTATTGTAGCATTATTTAGAATAGCCAAAATTTGGAAGCAGCCTAAGCATCCATCAGTAGATGAGTAAATAAAACAACTATGGCACATTTACAGAATGGAGTACTACCCTGCCATAAAAAAGAAGAAAAATTTACCCTTTGCTACAGCATGAATGGACTTGGAAAGCATTATGCTAAGTGAAATATGCCAGTCAGAGAAAAACAAATATCATATGATTGCACTCATGTGTGGAATCTAATGAACAAAGTGAACAAATAAGCAAAATAGAGGCAGACTCACAGAGAGCAAGCTGACAAGGGGGTTGGGGGTAGCTAGTGGGAGGATGGACACAGCATAAAGGAAAGAGGACTCATGAACATGGACAACAGTGTGATGATTATGGGTTTTAAGGGGGTTGGTGGAGGTGGAAGAGAGTATAAGAGAGATAAACGGTAATTGAAAAAAGTACAATAAAAGTATAAAATAAAGATAAGTATTAAAATCTCATGCTGTCTGAAATGTTCTTGTGAGGATTTTCACTGAAATTTCATCAAACCTGTAAATAAGGAAATAATTGACATTTTTGCTAATGAGTCTTGCAATGCATGAGTACGAAATGTCTTTCTACTTATTCTGCTTATCTTAGATTTATTTTGATTTTTGTTGAAGTGATTGCAAATAGTTTGTGTCTTAATTTTGGGTTCCACATATTCATTATTCTTATGTAGAAATGTACAATAACTAGTTTGTATGTTGGTTATGTATCCTGCAAAATTTCAGAATTCTTTATTTCTAAAGGCTTTAATTTGTAAATTTCGTATGTTTTCTATATAACCCATCATGTCACTCGCAAATAAAGTCAGTTATATTTCATTATTATGAAGTATATATATGCTTTTTACTTTTTGCTTGCTGTATTGCAATGGCAAGAAATCCCCATATTAAGCTGAATAGTGCACGAGGACATCCCCCTTTTCCCCAGTCTTAGGGGAAATACACTGAGACCTTCAGCATTAAGTGATTGTACTGGACCTGGAGACGTTATGTAGATGCTTTTATCAAGGTGAAGAAGTTCACTTCTATTCTTAGCTTCTGAGAATTTTATAATGAATTAAATTGCATTTGCACAAAAGAATTTTGCTAGGTCAATTGACTATATGTTTTTATATCAATCTGAAATATTATGGACTATATTCTATGACTTCAGAATGTGAACTATTCTGTGTACTTGGAATAAAACTACCTTGGTCACATTTACAATTCATTTTAAATATAGCTGTAGCCAATTTGCTAATGTTTTGTTAAATATTTTTTATTCTATATTCATGAGAGAAATTTGCCTGAAGTTCCAGTTTTGGTAATGTTTTTGTCTTTTTTTAATAAATAAGGTTCATACTCACCTCACAAAATGAGTATGGAAGTGTTCTGTTTTCTGAAAAATACCATGCAGAATTGGTGTTAATTCTTTTTGAAATGTTTGGTAGCATATTTAAGTGAACCACTCTGGACCTGGGATTTCTTCTGTTGGAAACTTTTAAATTCAAATTAAATTTAATTTACATTTTTAAATTAAAATTATATGATTGTTATGTAGATATTCAGACTGTGTATTTCATATTGGTTGAGTTTTAATAATTTGTGGTTTGAAGGAATTTATATATTTTTCTAATTAATCAAGTGTATGTGTTAGATTATTTTTATTATTCACTTATTATCCTTTTAAAAAAATACTGTATTTATTTATTTTTAGACACAGTCTTCCTCCCTTGGAAGGGAGAAAGAGAGGGAAAGAAATATCAATGTGTGGTTGCCTCCTGCATGTCCCCTACTGGGGACCAGGCCTGCAACCAAGGCATGTGCCCTGACTGGTAATCGAACCAGCAGCCCTTTGGTTTGCAGGCCAGCACTCAATGCATGAGCCACAGAAGCCATGGCTATTCACTTATTATCCTTTACAGGCAGAATATGAGGTGATATGCCAGGTCTCATTTCTAATTTAATAATTTAGGTCTTTTATTTTTATATTTTCTGTCTTCATGTTGTTAATCAGTTTTATAGAATTTTTTGAACATCCAATTTTTGGTTTCAATGGTGTTTATATGTTTTTCATACTCATATTTATTCATTTTTGTTTATATTTTTATAATTCAGTGTCTTATGCTTTCTTCAATATTGCCCTTTTTTCTACTTTCTTGAGTTTCAAATCAAGTTATTGATTCAAAACATTTCCTCATATTTTTAAAAATTACAGATGACATTCAACACTATTTTATATTAGTTTCAAATAGACAGCATAGTGGCAAACATTTATATAATTTACAAAGGGATGCATCTAATAAATCTAGTACCCGCCTGGCAACATACACAGTTATTATAATATTATTCACTATATTCCCTGTGCTGTACTTTACATACCAGTGACTACCTTTTTACTATCAATTTGTACTTCTTAATCCATTCACTTTTTTCACCCAACCCCCTCCCAAACCACCTCCGATCTGGCAATCATCAGTGTGTTCTAGCCATGAGTTTATTTCTGTTTTGTTTAGTGATTTCTTTTGTTCTTTTGATTCCATATATAAATGAAATCATATGGTATTTTTCTTTGTCTGACTCATTCCACCTCTAGGTCCATCCATATTATCACAAATGGCAAAATTTCATTTCTTATGGTCAATGTAATATTCCATTGTATATATGTGCCACATATATTGGTTTTGCCCAATTGTCTATTGATGGGCACTTGGGTTGCTCCATATCTTGGCTATTGTAAATAATGCCGCAATGAACACAGATGTGCATAGCACAGATTTTAAAAGTAGCTTCTGCAAAGGTTTTCACTCTTCTCCAAATACTTTTCTTCCAAATATTTTTTATTTAAAGGAGACAGTTACAATTTCATTGGTATACTTGATCACTTCTCTTGTACATGGCTGTCAGTGACACTGTTAACCACTTGCTAAAGAGTACTAGTCTGTATGCGTGATGCTTGACCACCAGCAGTAATATACATTAGCCTTAAAACCATCTGTGTGTCTTGGCTTCCTCTCTAAGAGCTGAACCATTACCCACAGTTGCTTTATCTAAGCACTAGTTAAAGTTAGATGAGTATGCCATTTCTCCTAGTGGATTTCATTTCAGGGTTGAGAACGTTCCTCTCTGGAATAAGGAAGCTGAATTTTGACTGGTTTTAAAACAAAAGTACAAGTTTATAGGTTAAAATTTTTTCATTGGCTATGAATCAAAACTCTGGACAAAACAGAGTTCCATAGCCTCTGAAGCCAAAATATCTTATTTGTTCTCTTATCAACAACATATTTCTCATTCTCTAGCAAGATTTTTAATTGGTTTTTAATTATACCTTTTGTCTATTTGAACTTGACTTTTATGTCAGTTTTTGCTATAAAACAAAATACCTCCAAATGAGTGACTTAAAACAATAACCATGTATATATCTTATAATTCTGTCCGTTGAAAATTCAGGCTGCACTGAAATGATTGTTTTTCCTTCATTCTGCTAGTGAAATCAGATGATGCCCGAGCTGCCTGGCTAGTGTGGGGACCTCAGGTTGAATGGTTCATGAAACTAGTCCAGGCCTTCCCACCTGTCGGTATTAAGGTCTCAAGATCCTGAGAATAAGCGTACAAAAACTCTCAAGGTCACGGTGCACATCACTTATGTCACATCCTATATGTCAAAGCAAGCCAGTAGTCCATTATACACCAAGAAGTAGGGAGATAGCGTCCAACTCTTGATGAGTGGAGATTTACAGTCTTGTTATAAAGGCACTCATACTGGGAGGGAATCAATTGTAGCCAATTTTGTGATGCAGCTCTATCTTTTTCTTATTTCTGTTACTTTGTTTTCATTTATTATTGTTTTATTTAATTATTTAACCAGTTTTTGCAAAGTTTTTTCAAATTGTTCTATTAACTCACATTTTGGAGTGCCAGTGTCTGGCTTATTGAATTTTATTATCCTCTAGATCATGGGCATTTCTTTGTGTAGTTGGTAAATTTCATTGTGACACCCATATGGACAGTGTGCATGTGTACGTGTGTGTGTAATGATGGTGAAAGTGAGGAAAGTCTCATTTCCCCTGAGATGTGGAGAGTCTGTTAAAAATGTTATTTGTTGTTGTTTCTGGTTTTTTGTGTGTGTGTGTGTGTGTGTATTTTTTTCTTAATACATAAAGAAAATACTGAGTACTAATACCGAGTTCTGTGCATACAAGCATTTTGGTGGGAGATTCACACACAATGCAAGTGATTTAAAATTAACTCTAATCTAAAGTCACAAAATAATATTTTTTTTCTTCTTAAAATATCGGGCAGAGGTAACCATCCATGTTGCTTGTCAGTGCAAATAACAGAATTTTCTAGTTTGTATTTCCCGTGTGAAAACTCTTTTGGGGCCTCAGCTGGTCAGGCCTTCCAGTTTCAGCTCTCTTACTTGGGCATACGGTGATTAAATAGTGGCCTCAAGCTCCTTCCCAGCGCTTACAGCTTTACTGTTTCCTAGACTTTCATGATATCAGATTGTAGATTTATGTTCTTTGCCTGAAACCCATATATTTTTTCTGGCACTAAGGGATTTTTCTTTCTTTTATATTGAATTTAACTTTTTCATTTTTGCTCTTGTATTTTATTTTTAAATTTTCATGTATTTGAAGCAAGATGGATAGTTTGCATTGTCTCTATCACACTCTCCAAATCATGAGGAGAATGTTTTCTTTGTTTTAAATGTTTAAATGTATTTTAAATGTTTAACTAATCTAGACTATAGGACACGTTTCAATCAGTAATAGTAGCTCATTATGAAAATTCACCTCAGTGTTTAACAAGCCAGACATGCCTGTCTTAAACATTAGATAGTGCCTCCATGTTAATTGATTCCAGACGTTTTTATCAATGAACTTATCTCATTTGGAAATAGATACCTCCTTGGATCTACTGTGGCTTTGAAGTTACAGCAACACTACCACGCAGGGGTGCTATATCTGGTTAGATTGGCCACTAAAATCCTGACTTTCTCTATTGACATACTCTTTAAAGATCATTGTTTCAATGACAGAAGTGGTTTTATTTACTTCCAGATCTATGTTTTTTATGTACAGAGATTCCACAGGCTAGTAGTCCTAAGTTATAGCTTTGACCCTTTACCCGTAGGGCAAGAATGTCTCTTCCAGATTGTACCTTACACACACTGTTTCAGTGTGGAGTAGGAGAACATTACTCAGGCTGAGTTTCAACAGACGCTCGTCCCGGATGTAGCAGTAAAAGGAAATGAGACAGGTGGCCAAACAGTTTTGAAAATTATAACATATTATATGATTTATAATCCATTTTCATATCACAAGTTCTAAAAATCCTAATATAAAGAACTTAGCTTTATTTTCTAAACTATATATTTTTAAAACTTTATTTTTTAGAGCAGTTTTAGGATAATGATAAAATTGAGAGGTAGATACAGAAAGTTTCCATATATTCTTCGACTCCACACATGCATATCCTCCCCCATCATAAACATCAGTCCCCAGAATGGTAGATATTCTTACAGAGGAGGGACCTGCATCCCAGTGTCCATAGTTTACCCTAGGTTTCACTCTTGGTGTTATATATCTCGGGGTTTGGACAAATTGATAATGACACGTATTCATTTTTACAATAGTATAGAGCATTTTCGTTGCCTTAAAAGCTGCCTCTGTGCTCTGCCTGTTTATCTCTTACCATTATCCCATAACAACTACTGATTTTTTAATATTTTTCCCTGAGGTGCACCCCCAAACTTGAATTCCATTGTTAAATATTGGAATAGTTTGAAGTGTACTAAAAAGATGGAATTTGGCCCTGGCAGAGTGGCACAGTTGGTCTGAGAGTTGTCCTGTACACTGAAAGGTTGTAGGTTTGACACTCGGCCAGGGCACATGCCTAGGGTGCAGGTTCAACCCCTGGTTGTGGTGCCTATGTGAGGCCACTGATCAATGTTTCACTTACACATCAGTGTTTCTCTCCCTCACCATCTCTCTCTTTCTTCCTTCCTCTCTAAAATCACTGATCCTCTGGTGAGGGTTAAAAATGAAAAAGACTAAAATTTGTGTTTCAAAAATGTGGGTCAGGGCATAGGTATTTTACTTAAAAAAAGGAAAAAAAATCCAAATGTCCTTATACCTATTTAAAGAAAACTTGAGGTATTTTTAAAAAATTGTTAATTTTAGACCTCCTTCATCCATTTCTCACACCTACACGTAGACAATCTTTTTTATCAACTCCATAGTTTTGCCTTTGTCAAAATATCTTACAGTTAAAAATCACACAGTGTGTACCCTTTCCTCATTGGCTTCTTTCACTTAGCCATATGTATTTAAGGTTCCTCCACGTGTAAGTTTCTCCCCTGTCTTTTCATGGCTTGATAACTCATTTATTTTTAGTACTGAATAATCTGTTTTCTGGAAATGCCACAGTTCATTTATCCATTATCTACCTAAAGGCATCTTAGCTTGCTACAAGTTTTGGTAATAATGAATAGAGTGGGCATAAATATCTCTGTGTAGGTTTTTCTATGGACCTGAGTTTTCAGTTCTTTTGGGTGAACACCAACAGATATGATTGGTGAATCGTATAACAAGAGTTGTGCAGTTTCTAAGAAACTGCCAAAATATACTTTTAACTGGTTGTGAAACTTTGCATTTCCAACTGCAATAAAGAAGAATTCTTGTAGTTGCATATTATTGCCAGCATTTGGTGTTATAAATTTGGGCCATTTTAATACATGTGCATTGGTATCTTGCTATTGTTTTAATTTGTATTTTTGTGGTGACATGTGATATGAAGCATCTTTTTATGCTTATTTGTCATATATATTTCCTGTTCAGTGAGGTATCTATTTAAGTCTTTGGCCAAAATTTTAATTGTTTAATATTTATATGGTTGCATTTTGAGTTCTTTGAATATTTTGGCCTTTATCACATATGTTCCTTGCAAATATATTCTTCCACTCTGAGGCTTGTCTTATCATTTCTAAAAAAAAGTCTTTCAGAGACCAGAAGTTACTATTTATTTTAATAAAGTTCAGCTTACAAATTATTTCTTTTATAGATTATGCCTTTAGTGTTGTATCTTAAAAAGGGAACACCGTATCCAAGGTCATACAGGCTTTCTCCTAGAACTGATCTTCTAGGTTATCTTCCAAGATTTTTATAGTTTACATTATACATTTAGGTCATTGATCCATTAGGAGTTAATCCTTCTAATGGTGTAAGGCCTGTATCTAAATTCATTTTTTTGTATGAAGATTGTCCATTTGTTCCACCACCATTTGTTGAAGAGACTATTTTTACCCCTTTGTCAAAATGAATTGACTGTGTTGATAAGGGTCTTATTTCTGGACTCTGTATTATGTCACATTGATCAATTTGTCTGTTCTCTTGCAGATGACAGGTTATTGTGATTACTGTCACTTTATAACAAATCTTAAATTCAGGTAGTGTCATTCTTCCAATTCCTTTTTCTCCTTCAATATTGTATTGCCTATTCCGAGTGGTTTTCCTTACTCTACAAACTTTAGTATCAGTTTATAATACCCATAAAATAATTTAGCAGAATTTTTTAAGAGGATAGAAGATCCATGGGGAAGAAAGGGCCAGATCTCTTAAAGGCTAAGGTGAGAGGCTTTTTTAAAATCTTTTTTTTTATCTTTCTTTTCTTTTTTATCCTTACCCCAGGATGTGTTTATTGATTTCTTAGGCTCTTTAGAGACTTTTGACTTGTGAGTCTCTCTGCTCTGATAAGTTCATTTCTTGTATTTACCTATTTTTCCTATCTTGGGGCCACTGCTTCACCCTGGATCCATGCCTCTTTTAATCCAAGAACATATATATTAATAGGGGCAATAGGGGACTAAATGGTAATGGAAAAGAATACAATAAAGATTGGATTTAAAAAAGCACTGAAAAATATTTCAGTCTGTTCAGCTGTTTACTTGATAAGGTGAAAAAAAAGGCACAGCACAATTGTGGATACAAAGATGAAAGTAGCTGGTGAAAAATACCTTTATCCCTTTGCCAAGAAGAGCAATCTTGCAAACTTTACTAGAATGTTAGGTATTGTGTTTTATCCAATCATTTTATAAGCCACCAATTTCTAATTCCTTTCTTCTACAATTATAGACCTAACACAACATACTTATTGCAGATATGGCAAAGAAAGAACACATCATAAGAAGAGAGTGGGTTGGAATGGGCCTGTTCTGTTCATTCATGGCAGTAAACAGAGGGGGTCTTTTATCAGTGTTTATGATGTTAGCTATTATGCATTAATATCATGTTCATTTTGCTGAATAAAAAATTCTGTGTTCCATACATAATTTGCCGAATCTTTTCCAATGAACTAAAAATGACAAGGAGAAATGTAGGATAATAGAAAAGTTCAGTCCATGACATATACTTGAACTTTTACTGAATTGCTCCACATCCCAATCACTATGTTAGGTATTGTAGATACAAACTGAAGAATTGGACTTTGTGATTCTCTCTTGTCTTCTAGATATTATCTAAAACTATATTCCCAAGCTGAATTATTTTTGGTTTGTCCAACATGTTGTATGATTCATCTCTCTTGCATTATAAATCTCTTCAGCCTTCTAGGATTAACTCCTTATACCATCCTGGATATAAATGTTTTATTATTTTTATACATTAGACATAGCAGAATCTCTTTATCTGTTTCAGAGAGCCCTATTATACTACCAGCTGGAAATCTTCACATTTTCCTATTTTTCACCCACTCATGCAGAATTCTAATCTCCTAGTGTCTCCCCAATCACCTTGAAGCCAAGTTGGCAATATTTCTTAAGGCACCACGTAGAGAGATTTAATCCTAAAGCAACCATGAAAAATGATGCATGTCCTACTAACTTAAAAGCTGCATTTCATGAGTACAGTTTGAAGACAGAAATTATAGATAGTTGCAATGAATTTTGAAACTTTTTGTAAGAAACAATGTTATCGTAAGAAAACCAGTAAGCTATGTAAAAGATTATAAATCTAGTGCATTTATTTGCATTCATGATTAACTAAATGGCATGTAAAAATTTACTATGCTACATAATTGCATTTTAATTTTATTCAATGTAAATTTGTTACTATATTGTTACTGTACTCAATTTCAAATAATCCATAATAGAGAGACAGGTATTTGTTTTTTGGCATAAGATCTTCAATGAAAGAGTAAAAGTGCATACACTAATCCAAAAAAGCAATATATTAATGTAGGCATATTCACTTATAAATTGACCCAGCATTTGTTAAAGAATGCCTCTCTCTCCAAGGGACTCTGCAAGTTTCCCTGATTTGAAAATGGCTTAGGCAGGCTTAGTTGCTCAATACTGCTTTCAAATTCTTCAACATTACAATACCTGCTTTGACATTACATGTGTAAGGCACATATTTATAATCCATTCAAGTTTATTTTTTCTCTGAAACATGTTATAAACTTGAGGGTAATTTATATTCATTATAAGAAAAATTTATTTGATTTCTTATTTTGATTAATTTTGACAGAATGACATGTTTGTAACTCTGTTTAACAGTTACACAGCCTAATAAAAGTAGAAAGATACATAAATGCAAATTGGGCAAAGGAAATCACATGCTGATGAAAGAGAAATGTTTTAGCTTTCCCATCTTATTTTAAATGATTAGGAAAGAAAGGAAAATAAAGTTACAAATGTTTTAAAACGTCAAAAACTGCAATATTTAATTTTAGTTCCAATAATAGATTACAAATAGTGTCAATTAATGTGGCAAGAATCCATATAAATTTTTTTTAACCTACAACTGTCTTGATCTCTCTTTCATTTTTGAAGGATAGTTTTGCAAACTATTACCTACTTTTGTCAGTTCTCCCTCTCTCTTTTTTTAGCATTTCCTTCTTGACTCAGTGATTTCAGTGTTACTTGAATTAGAATTCCTTTTCAAGATAATGCATAGTCATTTTCTGGGTGGCTTCATTTTATTATTTTTTTTTATCTTTTGCTTTCAAATGTTTATTTATGGTATGTCTTGAAGTGGATTTCTTTAGGATTATTCATTTTGTGATTCATTCAGCTTTTTCTGTCAGTGAGTTTGTGAATTCTGCCAAATTTGGAAATTTTTCAGTCATTATGTTTTCAAATACTTTCAATATTTTTCAAATACCCTTTCTTTTTTCTCTCTGGGACTTCAATGATACAAATATTGGATCTTTTGTTCTGTCCCAGAGATCGCTGAGGCTTTGGTCATTTTATCTCCTTTTTTCTCTGTTGTTAAATGGGGTAAATTTTGTTATTCTTTCCTCAAGGTCACTGATTCTCTCTTCTGTTATCTACACTGCAGTGCATCCAATGAGCATTGTGTTTTTTCAGATTTATAATTGCCCTTTGTTTCTTTCTTATAACACATTACTTTGCTAGGATTGTAATTTTTTATTTGTTTCAAGAGAATGTGTTTTGGTTGTTGAAACATTTTTATGATAGTTGCTTTAAAACCCTTGTCAATTCCACAATTTGATTCACCTAAATATTAGCATCAGCTAAATGTATTCATCATTTAAGTTTTGATTTTCTAGGTTCTTGGTACGACATGTGATTATACCTTAGAGATTTGTGTTTATTGCATTAGAGGACTCTGAGCTTTCTTTACAGCTTTTATTTTAGCAGCCACTCATCTTACATAGGTTTAGTAGAGAGAGCTTAGCTTACATTTGTGGACTGTAGTTCCAATGGTGGTTTAATTTTCGGAGCCTTTGTATTAGCTGGTACAGCTTGTTTTTCTGTGCTGCTGGGGCTTTCCCTGATGGCGCTGCTTGTGGCAACAGAGAAGGTGTCTCCTGTCTGATATTCCTCAGGCATACCACGCAATGAGATCTCCTTTATCAGGGGTCATCATCCTGCCCGGTGTCTCCGAGCAAGCAGGAGAGTCTGTCCTGCTCCGATAAAACAGCTTCTCACACTAGGACACTAATGATGACTGGATTCTTCCTGCCTGCCCTACCACAGGAGGTAGGGCATTAAGGAGGTACCCAGCAGGCTTCCTGGACCAGTTTGCTTTGCATATAGTATGGTCTCTCCTGCCCGCTCCGCTTGCTAGCTTCCATATCTCTCAGTATCATTGTCTATTGCACTGTTACCAAGTTTATGCTTTTGCTTAGTGAGAAGGAACAAAGGGATACAGGTCTACACCATCTTGTTTAGACAGAAAGTCCAATATAAATTTTCCTAATCATCAGAGATATAAGTACAGGGAGATATGCAATATAAAGATCACTAATCAATTTCTCTCTATTTTAGGAATGCTTATTATTATTATTGGCATTTTACTAGGAATATGCAGATAAAATAAATTCAACATCTACAGTGTTTTATCATTGTAGCAGTTCTCTTTCTCTAATGCATTATTTTAGCCTTGCACATATCAGGAAACTCTAGCCCGCTTTTGAATAAATTATGTTTTACAGCAGGATTCTTATGAGGATTAAGTGAATTAAGCTATGTAAAAACCTGGAACAATACCTAGCCACAATTGTTTCTTCCTATTTATCTGCCTATCTGCCATCTATCTATCTATCATCTATCTATCTACCTACCTGTCTGTCATTTTCTATCTATTGTCTATAAGTATCTATCCATCCATCTAAAAAAACACTTTGTTAAGATATGATTGACATGCAAAAAGCTGTAGATACTGTATGTATACAACTTGATGAATCTGAAGATAAGTACACTTCCATAAAACCATGGCTGTACTCAGTGCCATAAACCTGTCTGTCTCTTCCAGAAGTTTTCTCCTATATATTTATTGTGATAAGAACAATTACGGTAAGATCCACTCACTTAGGAAGCTTGTAGGTATTCATCATAGTGGTATTAACTATAAATACTATACTCCAGGAATCTCTAGGACTTACTCTACTTGCGTGACTGAAATTTTATGCCCTTTGACCAACACTGCCCATCTCTCTCCTAAACACTAGCCGCCACCATTCTACCCTCTGTTTCTGTGAGTGTAACTATTTTCCATTCCTCGAGTAAGTGGGACACTGTAGTATTTACCCTTCTCTTTCTGGCTTACTTCACTTAGCATAATATCCTTCAAGTTCCTCCATTTGTTGCAAATGGTGGGATTCACTTCCATTTGAAAGCTGAAGAACATTCCATTCCATGTAAGGACATTGTTAACACTTACTGGTTGACGGGCATTTGGGTTGCTTCCTCGTGTTGGTTATTACGGATAATGCTGAAATGAACATGAGGGTACAGGTGTCTATTTGAGAGACTGACTTCATTTCCTTTGGCTATATGCCTGTAAGTGGGTTTGCTCCCTCGTATGGCAGTCCTCTGTGTAACTTAATTTTGCTACAAATAAAAAGGGCTTAGAATGGGGAGTGGACAAGCTTCTATTGCCTGAGGGGAAACTTACTGGGAGAAGAGAGGGGATCTCAGTCTTTATCCTCCCTGATCTGTCAGCAACATTTGTCACCTTTTTAAAAATTAAGTCTACTGGGGAGACGTTGGTTAATACAATTGTATAGGTTTCAAGTGTACAGTTCTGATACATCATCTGTGTATTGCATTGTGTGTTTACCAGCCAAAGTTAAATCTTATTTCATCACCAGATATCTGACCCCCGTTATCCTCTACTACTCCCCTGAGACCCTTCCCTCGGTAATCACCATACTCTTGTCTGTGTTTGTGAGTTTTTGTCTGATTTTCTTATTTGGTTATTTGTTGCTTTTAGTTTTATATCTCATATATGAGAGAAGTCTCACAGTTCTTGATTTTTTTCTATCTGACATATTTTGCTTAGCATGATATCTGCAAGATCCATGCACATTGTCACAAATGGCAGTACTTTTTCTTTTCTTCTGGCAGGCTAGTGAGCATTCTTTATCCATTAGAATGCTTTCCACAATACCACATTTTCCTTATTCTAATTCAGTCCACCACTGGCCACTCTTCAGGCCTTCTTTGCTGGTTCCTGCTAATTTTTTTTTATTTTTTTAATTTCTATGATTTGTCTATGCCTCTTTTTTAAACCTATATCACCTTATTTGTGGTCTCATTCAAAATTCAGACTTTAAGTAGTATATGAGTTCAAAAATTTTACCTTTACCCCAGAACTCTTTTGTGTCTTCCCAACTTACATATCTTATTGAACAGTGAATATTTTTCTTGGATGTCATTTAATGATATATGTGTAACATATGCAACATTAATTGCATAAGCTTTTTTCTATATTTGTTTTTCCAAAATTATTTTCATCTAATTTAATGAAAATACAAACACTCTTATTCCTGTGCAACACAAAGAAACAAAAAAAGGTATTAAAAGCAGCTTCAATTCCTTTATCCCTCTCTCAGTCTCTACATTTAGTGAACAAGTTCTATATAATTTAATTTATACCCAGAATGCTCATCATTTCCACTGCCACTGTCATGGCCCAAGCCCAGAGTCTATTTTTTCCCTGATCATTACAATAGACTAACCTCCAGATGTTTCCACAACACAACAATTTTCAATGTAAGTAAGAAAAATTCCCTCCTCTGCTCAAAACTAAGAGCTTTCATCACACTTAATGTGGGCCAGACTCCCTTCAGTGTCTGCAAGTCCCATTACAATCTCTGCCACCCTCCACCTCACCCCTTCTCGCTCTCCCATGCCAGCTGGTCTTTTCCTGCCAAAATGATTTCCTTCAAGCCCAGCGGGCAGATGTCATCCTCATGGAACTGATACTTGCTGTTCGCTTTGACTAAATGCTATTTGCTCTGATATTTAATAGCTCCCTCCTTCACAGCTTTTTTTTTTTTTTTGCTTTCTTGTCCTTTGAAAACTTTTACTAGGTGTTTTATTTAATTTTATAATATTTCAGTTGCTCAGTAAGCATGTCCTCAGTACCATTTTTTACCATTACAAAAGGGCATAAATGTAATTTGTTTATAGGTTTATTAAATGTATCCTGACATGGAAATCCATGTTCTATGAAAGCAATATGTTTGTGTGTTTTCTTTGCCCTATCCCCTAGTACCTAGAACTGTGCATAGCAAATAATAACTACCCATTGAATGCCTGCAATGTATGGTGCCCTGCCAGATATAGGCAACAGTTTTGTTGTCATACACTGATACAATATCTGGTTACCATGTTATTGTCTTTTCTTTAATTTTTTTTCATGGCTACTTATAGCTTCTGAGTTCAAATGCAAATTCCTAAACTATACAGACCACCTACTTTCTGATTGCTACCTCGTTACTTGGCTGCACTTACTGTTTCTTCTACAGTAATTTCTTTTCCTCTACAGAGAATTGCCATTTTCCTCAGCTAGATTATTTTATTTCACACTTTCTTAACAAATACATGCACACATTTTTCTTTTGGGAGAGACTAGCTAATTCTTTTTTGTCTTAATAATTATTGTAAAATTATATAAAATAATGATTAGGATATATGAGAA
>PVKM010002283.1:0-66596 GCA_004027735.1 Carollia perspicillata | reverse complement strand
TTTTTTTTTTTTTTTTTTTTTAATCTGGTCGTGCCCGTTAGGTAGTGAGGGGCTTAAGAGCCTTAGGTGTTCACCAGGGCAGGGGACCCCACCACCACCTGTCCCTGGATTGTGACGCTTATGGGCAGGGTCAGAGAGCAAACAATGGCACTTGCTCTGCTCTCTCTTGGATTTCAGTCCCTTCTACTGCTTCCCACAAGCAAATTGGGCCCTTCTGGTGCTGGTTCCCGGGTGGATGGGCTTGTGTATGTTCTAGGATCCTGTGGGTCTCTGCAACAAACTCTCCTGTGAGGCTGGAAGTCTCTCCCTGGGCCTCAACCCCCACAGG
This sequence comes from Carollia perspicillata, assembly GCA_004027735.1. Lineage (NCBI taxonomy): Eukaryota > Metazoa > Chordata > Mammalia > Chiroptera > Phyllostomidae > Carollia > Carollia perspicillata. The sequence continues at coordinate 66,268 of PVKM010002283.1, read as the reverse complement.
TGTTTTCAATCAGTGCTTTTAGGCTTTATTTCCTGGTGCTAGGGCCCTGGGTTGTGGGGTCTGTCTCGCTGCCGGTTTTCGCCTGGTTTATCTGCACACAAATGGGTGACCATGGTCAGCCAGCCAGCCTCCTTGCACGCCTCACTGGGTCTGCCCGTTGCCACCCCATGCCTGGGGTCTGCTGGCTGCCACCTTTTCCTGCCACGACCCCTCTCTGCCAGCCACTGACTGCATCCCCTTACTGGTCTGGATGAATGGTTGTTGGACTTCCATACGGTTCAATTTTCTGCCAGTTCTGGTTATTATTTTTGTTTGTTTCTAAATTTCGTTGTCCTTAATTTTGATTGTGCAAGGAGGCACAGTGTGTCTACCTACACCTCCATCTTGGCCAGAAGTCTCTATTTTACATGACTTTTAAACACAGTTTGACTGTAAATGTTTTAGTGAGGCAAAATAAAAATTTTAATCTTTACCTGTTTTTAGGAATATTTTTGGTTTCAGGTTAATACCAATAATCTTAATGTTATACATTACAGAAGAAAATAAGCCATTAAGTATGTAAGAACCAGAATTTTCAGCATGAAATAAAAGCGTGAATATAAAATCAAAGCATTTAGGTTAAAATGTTAATTCTAAATCTGCATTGAAACATCCCAGTTGTGTCAGAAGGACCCATAGGGCCTTCCTGGCCAAGGATGGGGCAGGTGAACATGAGGGAGAACAAGGAGTCCTGGGTTGGAGTGTCAAAGGGATAAAAAATCCACGTTTGTGTTGGTGCTCAAAGGAAAGGATAGCACTTGCTGGTCCCTTCACAGGGTGTTAGATAACCAGCTCATTTTGATAATTGGTAAATAGAGGGAAAGAAGCAGGTGTTTATTACCTCTTATCTATGGACTTAACTCACAAGGAACAAAATAGTAGGTGAGGGCAAAATTCCCTCACAAATCAGCACTACCCTACAGAACTTTCTGGAATGATCTGAATGCATATAGTCTAGTATTTTACCTGGAATAGTTTGACTGAGGAAGTCAAATTTTAATTTTATTTAATTTTAATATATTCAAACGGCCACAAGTGGCTAATGGACACCACAGGTATTGACATATTCTGTCTGATTAAAATGAAGTGATGGAATTAAAAATTATAGGTTTTCAGGCACCTAATGAAATGATGGGTCCCAACCGCGAGCATCCTCAGTGGCCAGCCCCCCAAGGCATGAGCACGTGCCTTGTTGGGCCTCAATATCTAGTTTACAGGAAATCAGGGGCATGTGGTATTTACCACAGGGGTGCCACCAGCAAGACCTGACTGTGGGAAACAGGCTAAATGACCTAATTTCTTCAAGGCATGATTGAAAGGGGGGCAGGGGGCTATAGATTTCAACCAGGGTGACTCTGACAGGTTAAGAAATGCTGGTTAAATTGTTGAAAGTGTGATTGGGGGGGGTTGTTTGTCCTATGGAGATAAATACTGACTTGTTCATTCATAAATGCACATTGGGTAGGATTTGCTTCACAAAAGCTAGTGGGGTGTGGGCGACTAAGGTTGGTCACTTAGAGACCATGGATGGTAAGTGCGTGCAGTTAATCCTGCTGCTCTCTTTACTTCTGTGGGTATGTTTGCAGTTTTTCATAATCAGAGTTTACTAAATAGACTTGACTCAAACATTCCCTCAGGGAGCTTTATGACACACATCACCCAGGGCAGGGAAAATGGCCATTTACAAAGTGAGGATGGTGGATACTTGTGGTTAGTTTAAATTCAAGCAGAAAACTGGAATCGCTGTGAGGAGCCTTGGCTGGTGGCCTGTCAGGTGGGACTGGGACAGCCTTTCCTGCAGCATTCATATTTTCTAAAATAACACTCATAGCTACCCTTTGTGGAACCCTTGGAGAGCATTAGTGATAAACTAGGTGGGTGCTGTTCCCATTTCACAGGTAAGGAAGCTAAGGCACCTGGAGGTGAACCAGGCATCATTCTGTGCTTGTTGGTACCTTCTGTTCTGTGAGCCTGCCCCTGCCCCACACATACCTGAGTGCATCATTGTTACCACCTGTGCTTTTTTCCCTTTTATTATTTTTTAAATATTTTGTTTAGAGAAAGGGAAAGGGAGGGAGAGAGGGAGAGAGACATTGATGTGAGTGAGAAACATTGATCCGTTTTGCCTCTTGCGCATACCGTGATCAGGGACTGAACCTGCAACCCAGGTACATGCCCTGACAGGGAATGGAAAAGGCGACCTTTGCTTTGTAGGACAATGCCCCAAAACTGAGCCACATGGGTCAGTGTCATCTGTGCTTTCTCATTTTAGTACTTTGAGACTGTACTGAAGCCCATATATTGGGCTGACACTGACACTGACGCAGCCCATACATTGTTTTCAGACCTACATTATTTTCAGACTTAGGTTAATATTCTTTATTTTAATTTCTGTATCCTTTATTTGTAACTGGATCTTTTTTTTATACTTTTGAGATCCTCGTTCAGTTCCTTGAGCATCTGTATAACCAGTGTTTTAAACTCTGCATCTGTTCGGTTGCTTATCTCCATTTCATTTAGTTCTTTTTCTTCAGTTTTGATTTGTCCTTTCATTTGGGTCATGTTTCTTTGTCTCCTAATTTTGGCAGCTTCCCTGTGTTTGTTTCTGTGTATTTGTTAGAGATGCTTTGACTCTGTGTCTTGGTAGCATGGCCTAATGTAGGTGTCCTGTAGGGTCCAGTGGCGCAGCCCTCATGTGGGCTGAGTATACCCTTCTTCTGTAGTTGAGCCTTGATTGCTGTTGGCAGATCAATGAGAGGGATTTACACAGGCCAGTCAGCTGCAGGATTGACTGTGATCACTCACCACCAACCTCCACCCTTCGTTGAGGATCAGCTGTGCAGGGGCAGGGTGATGGTGCTCCGACATGGTCTGTAGCTATCCACTTGGTGTGCTGGCCTTGGGGTTTCCCAGGTGGTGGAGGCCAAGGTCAGCCCCTACCTGTGTTTTGTCCGGGACCACTTTTTCCTGAGCTATAAAACAATCTGAGATGGCTGCTACCTGTGCTGAGCTTAGAGATAGATTCCCAGGCAGCTAGTGCTGGACCTGTGGCTCACTGAGGCCAGCTGTTGCTTGTTATGATGGGATTTAAGAAGTTGTGCAGTGAGAGCCAAGACCAGCCATTCATATGGAAAAGCAGCTTGGGTGGGCCTGTAAGTTGGGTGGGGTGGAGTCTCTGGGGATCCCAAAGCAGGTCAAACAGCATTAGCCATGTTGATGGAGTCTCAGATATGGCACCAGCTTGCTGTCTCTGGCTCTGTTGCAGGAGGGTTTAGCAAAGAGATAATGGCCTCTTCTTGCCTTGATGCCAGACAATTCAGTTTCTCCCAGTATGCCACTGGTGCTTTTCAGGCTACTACCCCAGTGCTAGGGCTCAGATGGAGTGAGTAGAGTTAGGAGAGCATGTGCAGGTTCTTTAAGAGGAACTCCTTAGTGCTACAGTAGTTTCTTCCACCAACTCAGTCCCCACTTCTAGAAGTTGTGGGGATTTATCTTTCTGGCACTGGAACCCTGAGCTGGAGGGCCTGGTGTGGGGCTGGGACTCCTCGTTCTCAACATATTCCTCCCAAATTTTTGTCAATCAGAAGTGCATCAGGGAGCAGTCTGTTCTGTGTCTGCGCCCCTCCAACCAGTCTGGATGAATGTGGTTTCTTTAATTTTGTAGTTGTCAGACTTCCATGCAACTTGATTTCTGTCAGCCCTGAGTGATGATGGTTCTATATTTTAGTTGTAATTTTGATGTGGCTGTGTGAAGAGGCAAGCCATGTCTGCCTACACCACCCCTAAGTTAGTATCCTTGATTAGAGACCAGTCTCATTTCCCCATTGTCATCCATCCATAGCAGTTCTAGCCAGTAAAGTAGATAAAGTAGTTGGTTAGCTGGTCTTCAACATGACTTTGTTTTATAAGAAGTAGTGCTTTACAAGTTTGAGCCTGTGCCATCTAGGGATCACCATACATCTCTTGGGAGGGACCTGTCCACTGCCCATCCTTCCACCTCTGTGTGTGTTTTCCCAGGGCTTCATGGGGTCTGTGGTCCCCTGGGTGTGAGGCCTATTATTGGAAACCCCCAGGGTTGTCCATGGGCTCTAGTCAGCCCTGGTCCCTGGTAGAAACTAAGCACATTTTTGTATGAATGAGTGAGTGGAACCCCTGTGAGACTGAGGTAGGTGGCACACTCATTGTGAAACCTGTGTGGGCCTGACTTGAATAGAGCTCTGCCTGTGGTGGCCTGGTGACTCTCTCTCCACTTTGGCTCTCTTATCCATAAATTGTGTACCCTACATGGTTATAGTCCAAGGCATCAGCTCCTTCTCTGGGAGACAGTTCTTATCTCCCACCTGTATGGTGGACTTGCTGCGCTGTGAGCACAAGACAGGTAATACCTAAGAAGGGCTGTGGCCCTGTCGATGGGGGTTCTTCAGTGGTTTGGGATCTTGGTGCACAAAAGAGTCTTTTCTTGAAGACCTGATTCTGTGCTCCTGGAGTAAACCTACTTTTGTCTTTTAGTTTAGCAGTTCTTGAGGGGTTGTGGCTCATGGGATTAGGACTTTTTCTTTCTTTTTTTTAAATCTTGTCTTTAAAAAATATAAAGATAAAATTCACATAAAATTTACTCCTTGACCATTTTAAAGTGTGAATTCATCTGCATTTATACTTTTTCAGCGTTGTGCAACAATCACCTCTAATTCTAGAACATTTTCATCACCTCAAAAAGAAAACTATACCCCATTGGCAGCCACTCCTCGCTTCCCCACCTCTGTGCTACCCGGGGCCCTAGCAACTACTATCTACTTTCTGTTTCTATGGATTTGCCTATTTTGGACATTTCACATACTCTATGTGGCCTTTCGTGTCTGGCTTCTCATACTTAGCATGTTTTCATCATTCATGCTGTGACATGAATCAGAACTTCATTCCTCTTTATGGCTAAATAATATTCCACTCTGTGGATGGACCACATTTTGTTTATCCATTCATTTGTTGATGGACAGTTGGGTCATTTTTGCTTGTTGATTGTTGGCAATAATGTTGCTTTTTAACATTTATATACAAGTTTTTCTTTGAATACATCTTTTCACATTTCTTGGGTGTAAACCTGGCAGTGGAATTTCTGGGTCATATGGTAATTCTGTATTTAACTTTTTCAGAAACTGCTAGACTTTTCCACATCGTTGCACCATTTTATATTCCCTACAGCAATGTATGAGGGGTCCAGTTTCTCTGCATCCTCACCAATATTATTTTTCCATTAAACACTTTTTAAAAAAAATAGCCATCCTAGTGGGTGTGAGGTGGTATCGCATTGTGCTTTGATTTGCATTTCCCTGATGATTAGTGATGTTGAACATCTTCTCATGTACTTATTGGCTGTGTGTATATTATTGGAAAAGTACCTCTTCAACTCCTCTGCCCATTTTTGAATTGGGATTGTCTCTTTATTATTGAGTTTTAAGAGTTCTTTATATATTCCTGGCAGTAGCCTCTTATCAGATACATGGTTTGCACATATTTGCTCCTTTTCTGAGGGCTGTTTATTCACTTTCTTGAGTTCTTTGCACAAAAGATTTGAATTTTGATGAAGTCCTATTAATCTTTTTTCCTTTTGTTGATACTGTGCTTTTGGTGTCATATGTGAGAATCTGTTACCAAATCCAAGGTCACGATATATCTTTTTATTTTTTTAAAGATTTTATTTATTTAATTTTAGAGATGGGAAGGGAGGGAGAGAAACATCAATGTGTGGTTGCCTCTTCGTGTCCCCAACTGGGGACCTGGCCCACATCCCAGGCATGCGCCCTAGACTAGGAATCAAACTGGTGACCCTTTGGTTCACAGGCTGGCACTCAATCCACTGAGCCACACCAGCCAGGGCCCTTTTTTATATTTTCTTCTAAGAGTTTTATAATAGGTTTAGCATTTTAAATTTAAGTCTTTCACCCATTTTGGATTAATTTTCATAATGTGTAAAGTAGGATTTTTTAAAGTCATCTTTTCTACTGGCATGAAGACATTTTGGCTTATTTAATTAGGAATAGGGGGTTGATAACTGAGACTTCTGGAAGCACTTTTTCTCATCTTTTATTATTTTTAAATCCTCACCTGAGAGAGAAAGAGAAAGAGAGGAAGGGAGAGAGAGAAATATCAATGTGGGAAAGAAACTTTGGTTGTCTCCCATACATGCCTAGACTAGGGATCGAACCTGCAACCTAGGTTTGTACCCTGACCAGGAACCAAATCTGCTGCAGCTCTTTAGTTATGGGACGATGCTCCAATCAGCTGAGCCACACTGGCAAGGGCGCTTTCTCTTTATTTTTTCCTTCTCTCATCTTTTTTAACACATATGTATTGAGCACCATTCTGTTTTGGGCCCCAGGATGGTAGTGCTGAACCAAGAGGTATTTCCTATTCTTGTGTAGGGGGCGGGACACACAAACAGAGATGAGTAAATAGAATGTCAGGTGGTGATGCAGTGGGAAAGGGCATGTGTGGAGGGGGAGATAACATATCATTTTGCTGTTTCAACTGAGACCTGAAGAAAGAGAGCTTTGTACAGATACCTGGGGGAAGAACCTTCCTGGAAGTGCAAAGGCCCTGAGGTGGAAGTGAGCTTGGCTCTCAGAGGAGCAGCCAGGATGTCACTGTGGCCAGAGCTGAAAGAATGGGGTCGAGGGGTTGGGAGGGAACACGTGATGGTGGGAGGTGAGGTCAGAGAGGCCGATAGATCTCTAGTCTGGGTTGAGGGCCTTGCTTTTACCTTTAGTAGCATGTTTTACAAAAGGAGCACTAATGTGATACTCTCCAGTTTATTAGCCTGGCAGTTTCCTAGAGGTTGGTGTAGGTGTCCAAAACCAGGACAACCCCTGCCCAGGGCAATATTTCCACTTAGACGGTAGAGGGGAAAGGGAAAGATGGAGCCTGTTTTAGTTCTTAAAGTTTGCGAAAAGTGCTATGAGAACTGTTTTTTAGGCCCATGGCTTCATTGAGACCAAAAACTTGCTTTAGTCCTAAAAGTAGCTTACTGTGCTGACTCCAGTCCTCCTGGGGCAACTGCGGGCTTTGTCACCAAAAAAGGACATGTGCAGGGAGGAGCTTGACAAAGGAAGCCCAGGCAGGGCCTCTGGGCAATCCAGTTACAGCATTGCTGGGTGCCCTGATGAAAAACGACAACAAATGCACACCTGTTCACCCGCTTTCCACTCATGTCTCCTCTTTGGAATGGAGAAGGCCTTTGTGGCTCCTCTGGAATTTTCCGTGCAAAACCTCCCTGCCATTTCCAGCCACAGGCCTCAGTGGAGCTGGTGGTCAGGGCTGCTGCGCGCTAGGCCCTGAGGGAGTTGGCCCTGGAAGAGTTAGGGCCTCCCATTTTGTGATGTGACACCGATGGGCACATTGCAGATGTGGAAATGGCAGACGTTAACCCTTTGTGGGCTGCAAGGCTCACAGCCCATGAGGCAGCTGGGAGGGGACAGAGGGCTGGTCCTTTCCTTTGGGTGGGAAATTTGGCCAGCTCATTCTCACAGTGATATTCTGCACTGGGGGACTCCTGGTCACCATTTCCCTGTGGATATTTAATATTACTCAGATTCCCCTTTATAGGCGGGTTCTTTGTTTCTGTTCTGTGTGCTCCTCCAGCAGCATCTGCTTTTCTCTTTGGGGCCTCGGGGTTGGTATTTGGCCACAGTCCAGCAGCTGTCGGAGACTCAGATGTCCACCTGAAGTGGCCCCAAGTGGGTGGTGGTGGGTGCTTATTAAGCACCTCTGAGATGGCAAACACTAAAACTAAGTCCTCATCTCCATTGTGAGCTTGGAGGAGCTGGTGACAATTTTAAAAGACACTTTCTAACAGTCTTCTCCTCTTAACATGTGATCAGTGTTAGGCGCACTTCCACTGAGTGCCAGCCACAACTTATAGATGAAGACAGGGTTTTGTCTCATGTCACTGGGAAGGATGTTCAGAAGCCAGTGGATGGGGCTGTAGTGCAGATGGAGCTAAGTGGGATCCATGGAGCTTGTGTGGTCAGTGTTTGCTGTTTTCAGAGTTTTAGGGGGGGAAAAACCCCATAACCCCCCCATACAATATTCCAGCAGGAGCTGTGCTTTCTCTAGTTTTTTCTCACATGATACCATGGAGGGAGGTTGAGGTCAGGCGACCTGGTTGTTCCAGAGTGAGTTTGAGCAACCAGGTGCAACCATCACAAGGCTGATGGTTACTGTGGCACGAGCCTCGCTAAGGGCAATGACTGGGTTTTCTGGAGATGACTTATCCTGAAATTGGCTTTGTTCCCACACATTGTGCTGGGGTGAGATGCCCCAATGCCTTCTGCACTGTGCAGTCATGGGATTTGCATTGAGGAATATGAAGAGGTTTTCTCTTTAAAATGTTGATGGTCACTATTTGAATACGTTAAAATGTCTGTTCTCCAGGTTAATTTTGTTAACTAGATACCAAAAAAGTGTTAAATCAGAGGCATTATTTACAAGTCTTCCACCTTTAAAAAAATCAGTTTGTAAATGTGGTTTATTTGTAAATGCTGGAGGTGCTGCCTCTTTTTTTTTTTTTTACTCCAGTCTCTTTTTTTTTTTAAGATTTTATTTATTTTCAGAGAGAGGGGAAAGGAGAGAGAAAGAGAGGGAAAGAAACATTGATGTGTGAGAGAAACATTAGTTGGTTTCCTCTCACACGCCCCCAACCAGGGACCCAGGCGTATGTCCTGAGCAAGAATCAAACCGGCAACCTTTTAGTTCACGGGCCAGTGCTCAACTGAGCCATACCGCCAGGGCTCCCTTCGATCTTAATGACCTGCATTGCTGGGTGTTTCTTGAACCTAGGAGTGAAGGTGACTGGGATAGGATGGATGTCTTGGTCTGACTCTACCTTGGATATGACCCCTCTACCCCACCCCTGTAGTGATGGGCTTATATTTGATGACTCATTAGCATTTCAAATGGAGTACAGTGTTTGGGCAAACCTGAGTGTTAGAAGTGCCATAGGAGGAGGCTGAGATGTTCCTGAACTTACCTACTTAACCTTCCCTTTTGACTCCTGCCTCTTGAGCTGAGCACCACACTTGCCAGTGGTATCTCTTCCTGGAAGGCTTAGGTAGGGAGCACCTGTGGGGGCTGGGGGCAGAGAGATACCCTGAAGAGCACACCATACTCAGAGGGACTTATTTGATAGAGTGACCGGAGGCACTTCTTTTAAGGTGTGTATACACACAAATCTTAAAAAAAACAACAGTTTTTATACGTTTTGGTTGAGGATCCTTTTATTTGGTTGGTGGTGTCTACTTTTCTTGAAGACAGATTTTCATGTGCCCATATGCTTGTGCCACTTCACCTTTTCTGCTGCCATTTCTTCCTCCCTGTTTTCTCTCTACAGATTCAGATTCTGTCCCAGCTCAAGTGAAACATTTCTAGATTCTTCCCCATCTCCTCTGAAGCAGCAGGTGGACTCCTTTTCTGGTGTCGACTTATAATAAAATGGTGATTGGCACTCACATCTCAATAGCCCTTACTGGATCTATGTTCCCATGAAGGTGGGGGCTCTGAGCTGCCCCTCCAGCCCTCCATAGAGGGCTCACCCCCAGGTCACTGGCTCTTTGGAAGTCACTGTTGGGCACAGGATCAGTATTTGTCAAGAGCCCATTGGTGTCCACATCCTGCTGGGTCACGTGGGCCATAAACTTGGAGATGGGGTGTCCCAGGCCCTGAGTAACAAGCACCTTGTGCTGCAGAAGTTCCCTTTTGGGTTCACTCATCACTCAGATAAACAACAGTAAACAGTTCTTTGCCTTCTCTGGAAGCTTAAATTATTTTGTGCATGAGCAAAGCTGTAGAAATGAGCATGGTTGCGCTGCTACTGATTTCAGAACCTCTGCTGCTCCAGTCAGGTGCAGAATTATCTGTGGGTTGAAGCGACAGAAGTACATGGGGATTCACACCAGACCCTTCCAGGCTCTGGGCTCCTTCACATGCTTTAGAAGTTAGTGATCCTGACTCCTGTGTCTGATCTCATGTTTATACTTACTGGTTTTCCTCTCTATTGAGGCAGGTGGATTTGGAACTGAGTGGACACTAATCACCTATAAGAACTGCTATTCTTTTTTCTTTTTTAAAAAAAGATTTTATTTACTTATTTGTAGAGAGAGGGCAAGGGAAGGATAAATAGAAGGAGAGAAGCATTGATGGGGAAGAGACACATTGATTGGTTTGCCTCAAACATTCCCTGACCGGGGTCTGAATCCACAACCCAGGCATGTGCCCTGACCAGGAATTGAACTGGCAACCTTTTGCTTTGCAGGACATCGCCCAACCAACTGAGCCACACTGGTCAGGGCAAAAACTGTTATTCTTTGCTGAGAATTGAACAGTTAAGAAAGACCTTTTCTGAGATAATTGGGCAAGATTCAGAAGTGGGAGGAGGGGGTGAAAACTGTGCAGTGTGTGAGGGTGCATGTGTCTATGTGAGCATGTATGAGTGTGGTTACATAAGTATGTGTGTTTATGTGTGTGGTGTACAATTGCTTGGTGTTTACCTAGCCTGGTGTGCTGCATCTTTGGGGAGCAATGAGGTGTGTCTATTCATCACCCAGTATCTTTTATGTGTCCTCTGTTGATAGGGTGTCCATTCAGTGAGGTCACATGCTCCCAAGTCTAAGTGCCATGTTTCTTGTCCATTTCTCTCTGTATTCACTGCCTTTAACTCCCTGCAACCCAAAGCCCTTGGAACCATGGCTGTTGGAAGTGGACCATGAGATTGCCTACCTCATGTAAGCCTTTGGAAAAGCAGCTGAGCCCCTTCAGTAGGACAGCAGAATTTCTTGGTCACCTGTCTCATTTTTGTAAAGTGTCTGTCCACCTGGAGGGCTGTGTTGGCTTCTCCTTACAGGCAGAAGGTTCAGAAAACCTGCTTCAAATCCCTAGGTCCAAGGAACCCCAGTGTAAGACCAATAGGATGCCACCACGTTGTGGGTGAAGTACCCACCAGCCAGGCCCAGTGTTAACATAAATGTTAGCAGAATTGAAGGACTGAGGTGCTGACTAGGTGCAGGCTGAGCCCCAGGCAAGTTCTCAAGACTCTTCCTGTTATCTCCAGGCTGGGCTGTGGAGCTGCAGGTCATAGGCAGAACGTACTGGATGCAAATTGTGATTGTTTAGAGATAGGCAAAGGGTGCCATGGCTATGGCGGTGCTGCCCTCTGCCATAGAGTGGGACATTTGGAGACAGTTTGGTGTGGGTCTGCATCCAGATGATTCTCTCCTTCACACCAGGCAAAGCACCCTTCTTAGGTTTTCCCTGGCAAAAGAGAGTCCTGGTTACCTGTGGTCCTTCAGGGCATCCCCATGGGCTCCCAGGTCTCCAGTGAGTCCACCCCACTGTGCTTGATCCACACTTTCCATCCCTGCTGAAACTCCCCTCCATCAGAGAGGCTTCTCCTTCCTCCACCCTCCACCCCCCTTTCACCTATTAGTTTCTCAGCCCCTGTGCTTCTGCTTAGGGCTTTGGTCCGATATTCAGGCACATGTGCTGAGGAACTGCTTGTTTTTGTAACTGGGTTAAAGTTTCATCCACCACAGTAATTGAGTTTATAGCATGCAATTTTCTTTTGTGAGGGACCTATTTGTATTGAGAGTGTATAGGGATTTTAGGATGGTATAAAATTGACCTATAGTGAGACAAGCTGACTCTGCAGTGAGCTGTGTATACTAGGCACTTTTTTTTTTACTAGGCACTTTTTGAAACTAAATTTCTTTTGATTTGTTAAAAGGATTAACCATGAGTATTGGGCTCAGATTGAATTTACATGCTCAAGTCTTTTTTTTAACCTGTTTTTCTCTGTAGTTCTGCTCTAATGCTTGTTTTGGAAAAGTACATTTATTCCAACACTGTTGATATATTAGGGCACAGTTGGAGAATAACACACACATTGTGTTTGGTTATATGTGATTTTGTCCAGGAGAAATGCTGGGTTATCTAAATGCTGGTGACCTATTTTGATAAATAAAGTTTGACTGGGAGACAATTATGCCCATTTGAGGACATACTGTTACAGAAGTAGAACTGAGTAATCAGGACAGAGACAGAATGGCCCACAGAGCTGAAAATACTGTATTTACAGTGTCCCTTTAAGAAAAAGTTTACTCCTATACCAGGTGAATCCAGAAGACTGTTCCCAGTCAAAAGAGCACCTGCTGGTACACAGAATCAAAATGCACATACCTAAGATGCACCAACCCTCCCCAGGTCACACCATCCTCTTCTGGAGTCAGGTAGCCTCCTTCCAACTTGTCGAAGTAACTCAGAAACTGCAGTTGCCCAGAGTCACACACACTTAGGTCTTCCCAGGGCAGGCTTCAGGTAGCATTTGTGTATTTTTTGGGTGTTTGACATGCTGCCATTTTAAAAATGGGTTCCTGTCTTTTTTGTGTGTGTGTGATGATGGAATGCTGTGCACATAACTGCATTGTTCCCACAAGCTCTATGTTTCTGTTGCATGATGCTCCAGCAGAACTTACTGTATTTGGAAGGCAAATAGCAAATGAGGTATAGTCTTACTCTGACACTCCATAAGGCTGTAATTGTTTAATATTTCATCTGGACCCTGTGTGGTGAGAGGTGAGGCCCACTCCCCCACATGAGGAGCTCTTAGTGTCCTTTGGAAACCTTGAGTCTGACTCTGGGTGGTTGATGGGTGTTTTGATGGACATTGCCTGGAGGGGCATGGCCTTTAGTACCTAACACTGTCCCACTCACTTGTGCTATGACTTCCACCTGCCTCAGTTTCCCTATCTATAAAACAGGGGCTGGTGCCTTGACCTGTGTGGCTCAGTTGGTTGGGTGTCATCCTGCATAACTAAAGGTTGCTGGTTCAGTCCCTGGTCAGGGCACATGCCTGGGTTGTTGGTTTGGTCCTTCTTCAGGGCATATATGATAGGCAACTGATGGATGTTTCTCTCTCTTTCTCCCTCTCTTCCCGTCTCTCTAAGATATAAAATTCAAAAAAAAAAAAAAAAAGGGGAGGGGGTTGTGGTAGTAGCACTCACCTTGCAGGTGGTCCTGAGGCTCATCTGAGATTATCCCTTTGGGTAAACACTGTAAGAATAGTCTACATTTCTGTTAACAACACAGGAGCAATCAACTTGGGTCAAGGTATGAGAATCCTAGTATTGAAAGGGGGCCTGAAGTATCTGATCCAGGCACCCCACTTCCCAAACTTCTCTCTGTAAAATCTCCATTTGTTCATTTATCAGATGTTTGCTGTGCACCTATTGTGTGGCCAGCACTTTTCGAGGACTAGGGACATACCAGGAACTGGTATGCTGTTCACCCTGCTGCCTGGTACCTGGTGGGTGGTGATAACACCTGACTACTGGGGGCTTGTATCTTCCCTTGCAGGACAAATCTTAATTCTCTCAGGTGCGGCAGCTGCTGCAGGCATTTGAGGATGGCTGTTTGATCTTCCTCGCTGGCATGTGCATCATTTTAGTCCCACCACGTGATTGTCACTCTAGATGAAAACAAACCACTTAAACATAATTAACAAAAGGTCTTTAGACCATATAGTAGAATGGCTCACAGTGCACAGACTGCTTGTGAGAGTGCCAGATAGAGGAGTGTGGACCTGGGTTCCAGCCCCAGATCCTTAGCTCATGTAGACTTGGATTTCCCCACCTCATGGAGTGGCATGCCCATCCCCTTGTCAACATTCAGAAGTTCTAGGTAAGTGGCAGCTGTCACCCCCAGCGTGTGGGTGTGCCCCTCCCCTAGACTGCTGCAGGGAGAGTCTCCCCAGCAGGGTCTTCTCAGTCTGTGTTTTTGAAGTCTCATGTAGCTTCTAGCCAGGTGTCTGGGCCCGGGGCCCTCCTGATGGTGTGAAGAAAGAAAATGCCTGTGTTTCTGGGGTGTTTTTTAAGTTTGCAGACTGCTAAGGGTTAAGATCCCAGCTTCAGTCAGTGAATATAGAGAGACTTAGTTCTCCTTTTGAGCAAACCTTTAGCGCAGGACTTGCTGTGGCTCCTTGTTCTGCATAAGATTGTTCCTAGTCAGCAGCTTGTCCCATGTTCCCCTGTTTGGACCATCCCTCCATATTCCTGTGCCTGCCTTAGCCTCAGTCTGTGGAGCTCCATCTTAGTATACTTGCCTTACAGTCAGAGTGCAGGAGTTTTTAATGAAAGCACATGACTTACTTGTTTTACCCTGTAGGGCAATCCCAGGAATCACACACTTCATGAGGCTAATTTATAGAAATGTAGGTTTAACTCAGTAGCAAGTACTTAAGCCATACTGTGTGCTTCACACTGAAAATGAAGACAAATGGTAACCCTGGCCAGTGTGGCTCAGTTGTTTGGAGCATCATCCCATGGACTGAAGGGTCATGGGTTCTGTCCCTGGCCTGGGCACATGCCCAGGTTGCAGGTTTGGTCCTTGGTTGGGGTGCATAGGAGAAGGTGGCTGATTGATGCCACCCACCCTCTTCTCTCTATAAAAACAATGAAAAAAAGGTCCTCAGGTGAAGATAAAAAAAGATGAATGACTAAAAGAAGTTTCTGCTACGAAAGAGTTTAGCATTCAGCTGGGAGGAGAGAACGAAGCCATTGAGTTGTGTGGGGTTGCTGCTGTGGGCAGTCCTGGTGAGGGACTGTGTGGAACATGGGCCCTGTCAGAGTGAGCCCACACTAATACTGTGTCTTGCTGGTCCTTCCCAACAGCTAGTGGCCCAGGTAGAAGGTGTGCATGTGGATGAGCCAGGGGGTTGGGTAGGTGTACTCCTTAGAGCTCTGGAGTCATTGTGGTGACAGAGAAGGTGGACTTTTAAGCTGCATAGACATTTGCCAATAACAAGTGGGAAAGTGGCAGCAGTGTTCCTTCTCAGCCCACTGAGGTTCTGTGTTCCTCTAGCGTTTTTGGTTCCACCTGTTGCAGGAGCCAACCAATTGCCCTCTGTGCATCTTATGTGCCCTCTTGGCCAAGGGCCAGGGAAGGCAGCACCTCCCTCCCTGCAGGGCCTTCTCTTGCCTGCCCCCCTAACACTTACCATTTCAATTCTCAGCCTCTGAAGGTAACTATTATTTTATCTAGCTTTTTTATCTTCATTTTCTTTTAATATAAGACTGATGCACAGTCACTGTTCAAAGAAATACTTTAATACAGAAAGTGAAAGTTTTTTTTAATAATAAGCCACTCTTCAGAGATGAGTGCTGTGGATTTTAGCCCCATTTCTTTCAGTTTCGATTTTGGGCAACTTACAATATTTTTTTTTCCTGCTGATTACAAGCACTTTTAAACCATGTGAATGGTATTATACAGTTGTACAACTTAATTTTCTCATTCAGGTTATTTCTAACATCACTCTGTGTCTTTTCACATAGCATGTCTGTGAGGCATGGATGGCTCAGAGAGTGACAAGCTCCCCCTGCCAGTTGCTCCTGGTGGCCCTGCCTCTTCTCTGCTGTGTCCAGTGGTGCAGGCTGGCTGCCAGGTCATCTTGTTGTTTCCCAAGTTAAATTGCATTCCTTGTACTCAGCTTAACGATCTTTGACATTGTGAAAGCTGGTGTGTTTGGTGTGAGTTCCTTCCAGAACACAACCACCACATCTCTGCCACTGTCACTCAGAGATAGGCGTCAGGAAATGGCTCGGGCCCAGAGCAGAGTGAGACTTATTCTGGAAGGGAAGACCAAAGTGCAGCTTAGCTCTTCTCCCCGACCCCTCCCCAGGCACCTGGGTTTGACTCAAAGACCTGGGGAGCCTGTGGAGAGTGTGCAGACACAGCGTTCAGCTTTGGAAGCTTCCTCAGGCTGTTGTCTTGGGGAGCTGTGGATAGGGTTCCTGGGTCTCAGCAGGAGACAAGGGAGGCATGGAGAGGTGGCACAGCCCCAGTCCTGGGACCATTAGGGTGCGGAGACCCACCTGTGCTGTATGTCAAGACTATGGAGCTTGACAAGTGGTTGGTGAGACTGGCGTGTAGATCCTGTCGTCACCCAACCCAGCATTGGTTGCTTCATAGACCCTTCTTCCTTCCTGACCAGAAGAGGTGCCCTGTGCTGCCCCATATGCAGGCAGGCCTTCACCTGTCAGCAGATGCTCCTCGGCCTCCCTGTGTGGATCTGGTAGAGAGCTCATGCTCAGTATATCCAAAGTATCTCCACTGCCAACCTTCTTACCGCAGAACAACTTCTTTCCAGTAGTTGCTTAGGCGAAACCCAACAAAACAGAGCAACCCTCTCTCACCTCATGTGCAGCTGTTGGAATGTTGTGGTGTCTCTATCCTCTAAAGTACCACCCAGCATTTGGTCATTTCTCTCTACTGTTATGTTACATCCTCTTCTGTCCTGAGTCACAAGATACAGAAGCTCCCAGTCTGTCCCCAAATCAGCCAGATTATCCTTTAGAACAAATTGTATCCCCCCTGTGCTCCCTCTGAGGTTAGTCCACACTCACCACTCTCCTCCTACCTCCTCATGCTCACTGCTTTCTCTGGGCTCTGGAAAAAGCACCCCAAGTTCACTTTTCAGCATATTGGCTCTGTCACTTCTTTTGAGCACATGATTGCTGAGTCTCGCTTTCCTCATATCTGAAAGAGGAGTATTGCTTGAGTAATTCTGCTGGTATGTTAGTAACAGAGTAGTAGTGTAAATAGTCCATATAGTGTCTATTGACTTTTTTTTTTTTAATCTTTAGAGGGGAAGGAGAGAAGGAAACATCAATATATGGTTGCCTCTCATATGTCCCCTGCTGGGAACTGGCCCGCAACCCAAGCATGTGCCCTGACTGGGAATCGAACCTCGATCCTTTGGTTCGCAGGCCCACACTCAATCCACTGAGCTACACCAGCCAGGGCTGACTTTTTTTTTTTTAAACTGGCCTGTGTGCCCAAGCTGAGCCACTTGCTCTCTGTTGGTCTCCCCAGTCCTGTTTAAAAATTCTGGTTCCTGCTGTAGCGTAATTTACCCTTTGGAGTTGTTTTAAAACAGGTTTTCCTCCTGAGGTTTTCAGACCAGTTGGATGGTGGGATTTTTTACTAAAATAAAGCCGCTTTTGGTTGAGGCAGCTGAAATTCATATTGGATCCAAAGCCCCATGTCAGCATTCTGCCGGAACTCAGTGGCCCCATCATCCTGGGTTCAGTCTGTGCTATGCCTTTCAGCCTCTAGTGGCTGAAATCTGCCCTTCTTGGCTGAAGAAGACCAGGGCTGCACCCTGCCACCTCCCACTGGCTCAGCCAGGTTGGAGGACAGGACACATCAGAGCAGGGTTGTGTTTGGAGAGTGAGAAGGAGGGGCTGAGGCCACCTGGGTTTCAGCCCTGTTCCCTGTGTAGCAGTCTGTGCCTCAGGTAGCCTTGGGCCTTGGTCCCTCATCTGTATAATGGGCATGCTACTGTCTGAATCTGCCCTTCAGGCAACAGCCAACACCCAGCACAGAATCCCACCAAGAGGGGACTGCTCTCTGTGGGCCTTGTATTTCCTGAATGAATGGACATGTGGTGGAACTTCTGTGGTCACTGTTCCCCTTCATTTTCCTCCCCTCACTTGCCAGGAATTCTGAAGCTGATTCAAATTTGTCAGCTTGGGTAATCCAGCTCTTCATCTGCTCCTTTGAAAGTATTCTAAATGCATCTCCTCACTGCTTCTTGCAGAAATCAGCCATCATACTTCATTCTACAAGGCTGGTTTATCCTGAAACTTTGTCACCATCCCTGAGTCTGTGCCTGTAGGGCTATAGCCACCAGATTTGATGTTCTGGGGGCATTAGCTCTTCCCTCTGAGAGGAGGAGCAGCTACTTACCAGCAGGTACCCTTCCCAGAAGCAAGGCCTCAGGGGCCAAGGATTGGCCATAGCAAACCCCCTGGGCTTGAAGGCAGCCGCCTGGCTGTGGAGGAGGCCTCATCCCCATGGTAGATTGTGCCTTCTCCAGCTGTGCTTGTCCTTTGTGGGGTGGGGGAGGGTTTCAGCAGGTCCCCCCAGAGTGGCCTGCCAGAAGCACAGACCAGGTCATTGATTCTGAGCCTAGGGTTGGCAGTGTTCCAGCCCCTGGGCTTCAGAGTGAGTTCTGAAACTGCACACATGGGACAGGTCTGCGGATTCCCAGGCTGTCTATTGGGGTGGAGGGAGTGGCCCTGTGGGTGTGAGGCTCTGCTCTGGCAGCTCATAATTTGCTTGTTTTATACCAGTGATGATGAAGTAAGGCTGTTTGGCACCACCTCACCAGTCTGGTCACCTGGTGCACAGTGATCTTGTGGGCTCCCCCTTATCTGTGGGCAGTTGGGAAGAAGGACTTCACACAGATTCTGGGATTCATGTGAGCTTCATGAATAAGACCTTGGCACTTACCCTGTGGGTTAGTATGGATACTCTGAGTGCAGGATTGGGGGACACAGCATCGTGAAGTGGGGGGTACATTCTCCCTGTCTACCTGGGACCCCTTACATCCCCAGTGGGCACCAGGCCAGATTGGGAACTTCTCCTTCAGGGACAGAATTTCCCCAGACTTCACCAGGGGCCCTCCTTGCCTGAGATCCTGGTATCTCCTCAGCTTCCACCTAGACAGGCTTCCCCCCAGCCATGGGAGCATTCATACCTGTTGGCCAAGGCAGCAGCAGAATAGCTTCTTTTGTCCAATTCCCAGATGTTTTGAGGAGCTCCTGTTTCAGGCTGTGCTCAAAGGAAAGATGATCCATCCCTCCCACAATGCCAGACACTCAGGGCAGTGACTTGTCTGCAGTTTCATGGGGAGGCAGGATGGACAGACTCAGTGAGCAGGCTGAAGGGGGTTGTGGTCAAGGCATGTCAGAAAAAGAAACCTAGCACGTTAGGCTAAGGGGCATATGCGAGCATCCCTTGCTTCCCTGTGGGGCAGTGAAGAGATGACAGGGAGGTAGAAGAGGGGATAGGGAGGTCGGGGGGAGAGCAGGGGTACGGGGGTTCTATGGAGGCCGCTGGAGCCAAGCATTTGCTACAGGGTAGATTACAGGTGCAGGTTGGGATTCTAGGAGGGCTTGGGGGCAGATAGAGGCCAAGCCATAACATGTAGCCCTGCCCTTCATGTAGATGGAACAGGGAACACCCCAGGAGGCCATGGGAAGACCTGCTCTGTTCAACCTTCTGTAGGAGCAGGTGTCAGTGCCATGCTGGTCTAACAAGTGTGTGGAGGGTCCGCTCTGCCTCCTACACCAGGAGCAAGAAGCAGCTGTTCTCACTTTTCTTCCTTTCATTCTAAGTCCACAGTAGGGTCCATTGGGGCAGGGTCTCCTTAAGGATGTTTCGAGTGAGTCAGCTCAGGAGTGTGTCCTATATATGATGACATGGCCCTTTTGTTGTCCTGTGCTGCCCCCAGCCTCCCAAAAGGTGGGCTCTGGGACTGGGTATGCCCAGCCCTGTCCAAAACAGGCCTTCTCGGGTGTTCACTGGTGAGAGGACTGAGGCACTAGGTGCCCTGTTTGCATGGACACAGACAGCCGGGAGGCCTTGAGTGTAGGCACACCACAGGTGTGAATTGGGATTCTGGGGGGTTCATATGGTGCTCTTCCTCCTGCCTGAGTGTTCATGGGTATGGCTGCTGACCGACCTGAGGAGAAGAGGCACTTGGGGAATTCTACTAGAGCCTGGGAACTAAATTCCTTTCTGTCCCCTGGTGAATTCTCACAGTCTTGTTTCTGGTGTTCTGCCCTATTGGAACATTGAGACCCAGATGTGGTTGTGAAATGCCTGCAGCCTCCCTGCAGACAGACATCACTGCTTGTCCTCCCTCCTGTCTCTGTGAGGGTTAACTGCACTTCAGCTTGTTGTCTGGAACTGGTTCAGACTAGTTTTCTGGAAAGTGCTTTGTCTCTCAGACTGAATCCTGGGAAGGGTCATGTGCAGCCCAGTGATGTCATGGGATCAAAAACTGACTCAGCTGTTTTTTTCTTGTCTTGAAATCAAGATATGTGTGTGCTGCAGGTACAGGGTGCTGGCACCGTGATGGGCCAGGCCTCACCTGACTCAAAGTTTGCCTCATCAGTAGTCAAAGGGTTAAATGTTGCCCCCACTCCTCACCCCCCTGCGGTGAGCAGGGAGTGAGGAGGACACACTCACTGAAGGGGAGAAGGGTCAAGGGTCAGCTCAAGTTTTTGCTGTGCAGTACTGGACCTGGGCACTGACGTTGTTCCTGGGACTGCTTGGTTTCCTTTCTTGGACTTCAGACACCTCCAGGGAGTTCACAGTTTTCTTCTTCTCTTTGCTTTGAGTCTGAAGCACCAAGAATTCCCCTCCTTTCTTATAAACAGCCACCCTCCATTGTTTCTGTCTAGGTCCCTGAGGTCTCAGCTCCCCAGGTGCTCCACCACTCCTGTCCCAGCCTTTCCCAGGGCAGTGAAGAAGTGTCAGAACACACTTTGTGGGCCCTGCCTGCATCTTTTATACTTGTGTCTGCCATTGTCAGGTGGCAAGGCAAATACTCCCAGCTGACACTGAAACCTTTCTAAGAAGGTAGCAAGCAACTCCATTGTGTCAAGTTTAAATGTCTTGTTTTCTTCTTCCCCAAAGTTCAGAATGACTGAAGAAGCATGCCGGACACGGAGTCAGAAACGAGCGCTTGAACAGGATCCAGCAGAGGACGATGTGGAGAGTAAGAAAATAAAAATGGAGAGAGGATCATTGGCTTCAGATTTAAACACTGATGGAGACATGAGAGTGACGCCTGAGCCAGGAGGCCCAGCCCAAGGATTGCTGAGGGGGACCGAGGCGACAGCCATGGGCCGAGGTGAAGAACAGGCAGGTGACGGGCCTGTGGATATGCGCACCTCACACAGGTGAGTGGGACAGGACAAGAGCCAGGACAGGCCCAGGTGTGAGGAAGTGGGCTCAAGGCTGCACCGCCCCCTTTCTCACCCCTGACCTATAGAAAGCAGGTTTTGGTGGTTATTGTGTAGGTGTCTGTGTACCCCAGCCCTGCCATCATTGTGCCATCCTGGCTGAGGGACCTTCCTTCTGTGGCCTGGACATCAGTGGAACAGAATGCAGGTTTCATAGGAGGGGGTGTAATATCCTCTCTCTGCTACCCTGCTATCTGTTCAACTTAGTACTTTTGGTTTGTAAGAAAACTTGAGTTTTTCATTTGGTTATGCCTTCCTGCTTTTCAGATCTGGGGCTCAGTAAGCTAGGGATGCTGTGCCCTACCTGGGTCTCTTGGCTGTGGGCAGAGGCAGGAGCCCAGCCCAGGGTACCTCTCACACATGCCACCACTCTTCATAGACAGCTCATCTTGGAGGAGGGCCCACACTGAGGAGAGGTCTTCTGTGGCATGCTCTGTTGGTTTCTCCTTAGTTGATACTGATTACTTCAAGAGTAACTTTCCTGTTCTGGCTGGTGTGGCTTGGTTAGTTGGAGCATCATCCCATACACTGAAATGTGGGTTGGATCCTTGGCTATGGCGCATACTGGAAGCAACCAATTGATGCTTCTTCCCCCTACCCCCTGCTCTAAAAAAAAAAAAAAAAGAATGTCCTCAGGTGATGATTTAAAAAAAATAATAACTTTCCTGATCTGCTTTTGTGAAGCGTTTAAAGAAAAAGTTCGAATGAAATACAATTCAATGTTCCGTCCTATTTCTTCCCTTAGAACTTTTTCTCCCTGTAGAGAGAAATTCAGCCTGAGCTTCTACTCCTTCTGCTGTCACCCTCAGAGCTCTGGTGAAAGCAGTTTTCTCCAGAATGTTCACACCCAGAGTCTCACGACATTTCGCCTTGGGCATGTGAGTTTGGCCATGGCTTCCCAGCCAGCCCCACAGCCCCTCTGTGGTCTATCCCTTGTCTCCCGTGCTGCCTCCCTTTCAGATTCCCTTTCACTCTGTTTGCCCAGGTCAGGGTGGAGGGCGAGAGGTGCAGACATGAGGAAACTTGGGGGCTATCGCTTTCTTGTGAGTGTTAGCTGATCCCCCAGGAGGGGCCCCAGCCTGCAGTCTTTGTGTTAAATCCATTTTGGAACCCAGTTTGTTGGCATCCTCATCGTTGAAAAGTCTTACCTCCTTGAGATAAATGGGAAAATCCAAACCCTTCCTACTGGGAAAGCATCTTAGCCTGGCGGTATGGGGTATGCTTTGTGTTTCTGCTACCCAGAAAGGCCTTTTCTGTCTGGTTCTGTTTTCTTTAGCTCCTGTTCTAAAGCCAAAGGCCTCTTCAGAAGTTCTGAAAATAAAATTGTAACTCCTTTCTCTCTCTCTCTGACTTGTCCTCAGCGATGTCTCTGTGAGGATAAGGAGGAACTTGTGTTTGTGGAAATCTTTTGGGCTCCTGGTTTATATTTTTTTTGTAATCACCATGTTGCTCTGCAGGGCAGGCTGGTGAATTGTGAGAGAGAGGTTAAGTGTCGAAGGAGCTCAGAGCTGAATCTCAAACTCAGATCTTTCTGTACGGAAACCTGGCTGCAGTTGGCTCTTGGGCCTCTTGGTCCCAGATTTTCCTCACTGTGCCCATTGGCTTGCAACCCAAGGGCACTCAGACAATGTGACGTTTTCTGAAGTTGAAGGTATTATCTTTATGACACAATAAAGGATGAAAAGGAGCAAGGGACAGAGATTAACCTAGCCACATAGGACAGGATCCTCCTGCAGGACTAGAGACACCCCAGGACATTGTAAAGCCATGTGAGTGTGGAAAGATCTGGGCTTTTGAGGCCAGCAGGCAAAGATTTCACAACACAAATCCAGGTGACTATGAGGGTACACTTATTAAAGCTGGGGACAGTGAAATAAAGAATGGCTCAGTATACAAGAAGAAGCAACAGCAGACTCCAGGCCGAGTTGTTAATTCACTGGGAAGTCAGAGAAAAGGGGCCCTTGCGGGTAGGTTCAGGGGATCAGCCTGGGATAAACTGCATGCCCATGGCTCTCCTGATTGCAGGTCTCAGGGTTCCTTAGAGTTTAAGAGATGCGTGCCTGTGGGGAAAGAAGTGAGGGAAGAGGAGGGAAAGGGAATGAATGGTGTAGGCTGCTCCCTAGAGGGAGAGCACCTGTGCACTGGGTCCTTAGTCTTGATTTTTTATTTCTCTTTTGCAGGCAGGAATCTTAGGGGAGGTTTCAGGGGCGAGTTTCAGCAGAATATCCATCAGTTCTCCAGGTGTGTTCTTTCAGGGACGTGTTTTCCGCTGATTGGTCAGTCTTAGTCATTGCAGCTGGTTCTGACGTTGCCCACCTGGTTTTGCTGCTTTTCTGGGCCTGGAGCTGAAATCCAGCTGAGGCCTAGATGTTATCTCCAGGAAGGTGACCTTCTCTATCTGGCTGTAAATTGGTCGGCCATTTTGTTCAGCTGTTGGTCTCAGTTTCCCTATTCCATTTATCCTGGCTTTCTCACCTGTCTTAAAATCACACTGCCTGACTGATCTTGGGCAGATGATCTTTGTGCTTCTTCATTTGTAAACTGGGCATTGATCTCTGCGTTTCAGGTTGATGGGTGGTAGATGTGTATCCAGAATCAGCCCTGGAACAGCACAGCATGTGGTGAGAGAAGAATATGCTCACCACACTGCTCTTCAGTCTTAAGTGTCACTGAAAATAAGATGTCATATGTAGAGCTAGTGTATCCCCGAGTTCACACACTAAATGTTCTACCTACAATAGTTCATTGGTGAAGTATAGTCATGGATTTTGACAGAATCATAGGATCAAGTTTAGCCCAGAGCTATTCTAGAGTGAGTAGCGTTAGAGGCAGGCAGTGTTTGGATTCTTGTTAAGAGTATCTGGCTCTGGACACAGCCCCTGGGAACCTACAGCACACACAAACACACAGTTGATCCTTGAACACTGTGGGGTTTAGGGGCATCAATCCCTTGTGCAGCCAAAAGTCCATGTATAACTTTTTCTCAAATTGTATTTTATTGATTATACTATTACAGTTGTCCTGATTATTTCCCCCACTCCCTTCTACCTGGCACCCCCCACTCTCTCAAGACCCCCACCGTTGTTCATGTCCGTGGGTCATACATACAAGTTCTTTGGCTACTCCCTTTCCTAGACTGTACTTTACATCTCTGTGGCTATTCTGTAACTACTTATTTCTACTTCTTAATCCCCTCACCTCTCACCCATTCTCCCCTCTCCCCCCCATCTCTTTATCTTTAACCTTTGGCATTTTAATTATGATGTGTCTTGGGGTGGGCCTCTTTGCCTCCATCTTCTTTGGGACTCTGTGCTTCCTGGACTATTTCCTTCACCACCTTAGGAAAGTTTTCTTTTATTATTTTTTCAAATAGATTTTCTTTTATTTATTTTTAGAGAGAGAGGAAGAGAGAGAGAAAGATCAAAGTGTGGTTGCCTCTTGCGTGCCCCTCCGTTGGAGATCTGGCCTGCAACCCAGGCATGTGTCCTGACCAGGAATTGAACCAGCAACCCTTTGGTTTGCAGTGGATTGGTGCTCAATCCACTGAGCCTCATCAGCCAGGGCTCAAATAGATTTTCAGTTTCTTGCACTTTCTCTTTTTCTTCTGCCCTATGAAGCAAATGTTGGATTAATTAAAATTGTCCCACAGGCTGCTTACACTATCCTCATTTTTTTTTGGATTCCCCTTTCTTCTTCTTCTTCTTCTTTTTCTGATTGGTTGGGGGTTTTTTGCTTCCTTGTGTTCCAAATCATTGATTCGATTCTTGGCTTCATCCACTCTACTATTGTTTCCTTGTAAGTTGTTATTTATTTCAATTAGAGGGTACACTTATTAAAGCTGGGGACAGGGAAGAAAGGAAGGAAGGGCTCGGCATAGAAGAAGAAGCAACAGCAGACCCCAAATTCTTAGTTTCTGATTGGATCTTTTTTGTGCTCTCAAGGTCCTTACTGAGTTCCTTCAGCATCCTTATAACCAGTGTTTTAAACTCTGCATCTATTAGATTGCTTATCTCCATTTCATTTAGTTATTTTTCTGGAGTTTTGGTTCATCCTTTCATTTGGGTCATGTGTCTTTGTCTTCTTGTTTTGGCAGCCTCCCTGTGTTTGTTTCTATGTATTAGGTGGAGCTGCTTTGACTCCGTGTCTTGGTAGTATTGTGGCCTAATATAGTAGGTGTCCTGTAGAGTCTAGTGGCACAGCCTCTCCTATCTCCCAAGCTGGGTACTCAAGGTGTAGGCTTCACATGGGCTAAGTACACCCTTCTCTTACAGTTGAGCCTTGGTTGCTTTTGGCAAATCAATGGGAGGGGTTTACCCAGGCCTGTCAGCTCCAAGGATTGGCTGTGACCACTTACCACTGACCTCCACCCTTCATGGAGGATCAACTGTGCAGGGACAGGGTGGTGGTGCTCTGACATAGGCTGTAGCTGTACACTGGGTGCGAAGGCCCTGGGGTTTCCCTAGAGGTGCAGGCCAAGATTAGCCCCCACCTATGTTTTGCCTGGGGCCACCCTGCCTGAGTTGTAAAGCAATTTGAGATGGCTGCTACTTTTGCTACACTTGGAGATTTCCAGGTGAAGCCAAGCTCTGAATCTAGGCTGCTAGTTCTGGGCCTGGGGCTCACTGAGACCAGCGGCTGCTTGTTTGAGAAGATTTAGGAAGTCATGCAACGTGAGCCATGATCAGCCATTTGTATGGAAAAGCAGCTTGAGTGGGCCTGTAAATTGGGTGGGACAGAGTCTCTGGGGATCTCCAAGGGGGGTCAAACAGTGTTAGCCAGGTTGATGTAGTCTTAGATATAGCACCAAGTTCTGTGGGGAGAGGGCCCAGAAAAGGGACAATGGCCTCTGCTCACCTTGATGCCAGACATCTCAGCCTCCCCCTGCATGCCACAGGTGTCCCTCAAGCTGCCTCTGCGGCACTGGAGCCCAGAGGGAGTGAGTCTGAGTAGATGAATCTGTGTGTGGGTACTTTAAAAGGAGCTGCTTAGGGCTCCAGAAGTTTCTTCCGTTAGCTTAATCCCTGCTGATTTTTGTAGCCAGAAGTTGTGGGGACTTATCTTCCTGGCACTGGAACCCTTGGCTGGGACTCCTCCCTCTCAAGATATCCCTCCCAAATTTTTATCCACCACATGTAGATGTGGAACTAGCTCTTTCTTTGTCTGTGCCCCTCCTACCAGTCATAATGGATGTGGTTCCTTTAATTCCGTAGTTGTCAGACTTCCATTCAACTTGATTTCTGTTGGTTCTAAGTGATGGTGGTTCTATATTTTAGTTGTAATTTTGATGTAGTTGTGCAAAGAGGTGAGCAGTGTCTGCCTGCACCACCATCTTGATTGGTTGTCCTCTGTGTATAACTTTGGACTCATCCAAAACTTAATTGTCTTTTGGTATCCATGGGGGATTGGTTCCTGGATCCCCTGTGGATACCAGAATCTGAGCATGTGCAAACTGACACATGTAAATTCAATCAAATCAATAATTGCATTAAATGGGAATGGTTTAAACACCCACATCAAAAGGCACAAGATGTCAGCATAGAACAAAAAGCAATCCAGATTAATTATATGTTGTCTATAAGGGACAACCCCTAGATCCTTCAGTAAAAGATGGGGAAAGATATCATAAGTAAGTCTGAGAAAGCTAGAGTGATTGTATTATACTAGATAAAATAGACTTTAAGACAAACAGTATTGCTAGAGCCAAAGAGGAACACTTTATAATAATACATCAAGAAGATAATAGTCATAAATATATATGTGCCTAACAACAGAACCGCAAAATACCTGAGGCATCAGCTGATAGGATTGATAGTAGTAATAGATAATTCATCAGTTATAGTTAAAGATTTCACTACTCCACTCTCAGTAATTGGTAAAACAACTAAACAGAAAATCAGCATGGTTCAAGAAATCTCAAAGAGCACTGTTGACCTATTTGGCTATAGAACACTTTACCTGGTGACTGCAGAATAACATCTTCTCACAAGCACATGGAACATTTTCCAGGGTAGGCCATATGCTGGGCCATAAAACAAGACTCAAGAATGGCTGTAATAAAGACAGACAATTATAAGTGGTGACAAGAATGTGGAGAAAGGAATTAAATTAAATTGGAGAATTTAATGTATGGAGGGCGTCCAGAAAATCTAACAGTGTAGAAATGAAAGAGTGGCTCCATGGGGCAGGGGTGGGTGGTAACAGTGATTAACAGCTCATGGCACAAGAGAACTTTTTGGGATGATGGAAGTATTCTAAAATTGGACTGTGGTGATGGTCACACAGCTCCAGATTTACTAAAAATCATTGAATTGTACTCTTACAATGAAAGAATTTTGTGGTGTGTGAATTATACCTTAATATGTATGTTTAAAAAAAAACCCAATGAGGTTAAAATAGTTTGGTTTCCCTTCTGGCAACCGTAAACGTGCTCACAGAGGTGGGAATCATGAGCCTCTTGGTCTTTTGTGAAGCTGACTCAAAGGTTGGGCACACTCTGTCCTCCCTCCACCTCAAGTCAAGACCATTAGGTAAGGTTGAAGCTGGGGCATTCAGTGAAAGCTATATAAGGGTCCTTGCTTTGTTTTTGTGATAAGTAGATTTTACTCCTGCACTTTCCTGTAGAGCAGTCTTTTTGTCGCAAATTGTTGATATTCAGAGATAATCTGGGACACACATTAGTGAAAATAACTCCCTCCTGCTCCCGCCCCTTGGCCCCCACACACATAGTTCTCTTGGGTCAAGGAGCATTTAATTCAGTAAAATATGAACCTCTTTGCTAGATGTCTTGTACCGGAAAGGGTAAGGACTGAGTCCCTCATTACCTTGGGCCTATGTGGGATTGGAGTTCCATGAACAATCACCTGCATGTTTCACTGAAAACATGTTTATGTGTGTGTGCCTTTTTCTGAGGCACCAACTCTGTGACAGGCTGGTCCTGGGGACAGAAGTGATCTGATCATGCTTTCTGGGGTACTGTATTATGAAAGAACATGCAAAGGTTTGGGGGAGACTATTGAGAGTGTGGCTCATGGGGAGTAGAAGTCACTGGGTGTCTGAGCAGACCATCTCTACTTCCTCATTTTACCTGAGAGGAAACACAGGAGTCCCATTTCCTCTTCTTAATAGCTTGCCACGTGGCCCTTGGATGTGGCACAGGTGCTCTGGTGACTGCCTATTCTGTCTTCCGCTGGGGGTGTGTGGCCTTGAGGCAACCTTGTGTCTCCTACCTCCCCTCCCTCCATTGCATCATGCATCTCATTAGCTGTGGGTTGGGCTTCACTTGGATCAAGGGCTTGTCCCCTGTGTGGTGTGGGTGGGAAGGGCTACTATGCCCACCAGTGTCCTAATGGGTGCTGGCAATAGCATCCTGAGCCCTTAGAGATATTAATCGGCTTTTGTTTTTCTGGCTTCCCACCTCCCTGGTCAAGTACTTGGAAAAGTTCTAACAGACTGTAGCATGCACTAAAAGTGTCTGTATACTGGGCCTGCAAAGCAGGGCATCTTTGTTGAAGCTGGTATCCTCGATGACAGAATCACTGTCTCATCTTTCTTTTGAAACTTTGGCATTCACCAAGGGAGTAATGGGGATGGCACATCTGCGTAGAAAGCAGTCACCTCTTTCTTGCCCAGGGATTTCATTGGCCATTCATTTGGAATTAAGACAGGGCTTTGTGACCCACAGTGCTGAGAGTTGTGTGTGTGAGCACATCATTCATGCGCATGTCAACACCCAAAGCAAAAATGAATCTGAAAGTAACATGGTAGTGCAGCCACTTGTCTGTAATGTAAGGGTGTGGTGATAGCCTGTTCTCTGCTGTGTAGCAATGGGCAGAAAAGGATTTATGTGACCTAAAATGCCTCCATGGGTCATAGATAGAGTTTTTGTTGTTTGTGTGACACTCTTTACAAGTGGCCTCTTGGGAGGCGAAGGATAAAGTAAACACTGGCATTGCCTGCCCTGGCAGGAGGTAGCACGATTGCACACTGTGTGTGCCTCTCCTGGTGTAGCTTGCCACCTATGTGGCACGTTTCCACCTATGTCTTCCAAAGCCTTAGCAGACGCAGAACCTTGCCATGACCCCAGAAAATTCCCTCAAGTCCTGCACATGTATCCTGCCTTTCCTGACTGAGTGCACTCTCCCTCTCTAGACTAATCTCTCCTTAGACAGTGTGTGCTCAGTAGAGTCCGGCTTCTTTCCATGTGCTTTGAGATTCATTTGTGTTTTGTATGTATCAGTGTTCTGTTGAGCAACTTCTGCATGGATATGCAGAGTTGTGCACTCACCTGTCTGCAAACCAGGGCTGGGTGAGTACAGCTACTGTGATCATTCCTGTAGAAGTCTTCACATGGACATTGATCCTCATTTCTCTTGCTAAATACCTATAGGTTGAATTATATATAGGATTAGGGGGTTGGTGTGTGTTGTTTTGAAGAAACTACTGGTTTTTTCTTTGAAAATGTCTAGGCCTTTTTACTAACGCAGGTATGGGGGCTGACCACTTCATTCTCACTTGGTGTCTTCAGTCTTTACAGTTTTAGTCAGTGGGTCTCCAGAGAGGTTTGGGTCTAGGTCCAAGTCTGCTTATGTAACTATTATTCTTTTCCCCTTGGTGACAGAAGGGTGGTCGTTGCTGCACTGGCTGCCTGCCTAATGGTGGTGGGAGGCCTTGTCTGCCATGTGCAGACCTGAGCTCCCACCCACCCTGTTCTCAGTACCATGCCCCACTGCAGCTGCGCCTGGCCTGCCAGCCAGCTGTCTGCTGGAATGTGCATCCTTGAGTGAGTTGGTTGAATGTTACACAGCTGTGGGTGTGATGGCTTGGGAAAGGGCCCTGGTTCTTCCATGTAGCCCAGTAGGTGTGGGTATGGCCCTTACCCTGGTTCTTCTGCAGTCTTCCTCACAGGGATTGACCTCCCTGTCTTGTGTGAGAGCTGTGGAAGTCCTGCAGCCAGAAGCCTGTTCCTTCCATCTAACCGTCACTTGAGTTGGGACTGCAGCTCCCTGGGAGACTCTGGAGCGCAGTCCCTCCCCAGTATCTGTTGTGGGCCGGCTGCTGCCTTTCACTACTCATTCTCTGCTGGGCAACTTCCAGGAGAGCCTGGGGCAGTCTGAGGGAGCTGCTCCATCAGCTCCAACTGGAAATCTTAGCCTGCTTGCATTTCTTAGCATGTTCAGCACATGGGAACTGAGAAGTATGTTCCTTTGGAAATCGGTTCCTAGTTTTGTGTTCCCTTCCCTGCCTCAGCTGCCACCTACAAAAATGCATGGCACCTCTTTATCTCCTCATTCTCTGCCTCTTCCCTGCCCTTTGGGCTCCTCATCCCAGTTCTCTCTGTGTCCACCTGCCTTTATTCTCAACCATATCTTATTCCAGGTTTGAAATAATTGAAATTTGAGGGTTTCATCTGTACTTTAAAGAGTCATTAGATTATTTTGGGGTATCAGGATGATGATTCTGAATGTCTTGTTTCTCCTTACGACCCAGCTCACACTGAACATAGTGTGAGCCAGTCTGGTGCACTGTGTTATTGCCACTTTTCTGTTGCCTTTATGGCTCCCTCCTCTGGCCATGGAGGGGATGGTTTCTCACTGAACAGTGTGAACTTTCTGGGGATGTCCTGTGTGGCTGCCCCTGTGCATAGTAATCATGGTGAGCATCCTAAGTGCTCATTCTTCAGCAGTCAGCTGTTAACACATATGTGAGTTAAGCAAATTTGCAGATTATTTTGGAATTATTTGGTGTAATTCTCCAGTGCAGTTACTGATACTTCCTCACAGCATGTATTTCTGCTAGTGCTTTGTCACATGTTGACAGGTTCTTCAACCTGTAACCAGTGCCCTGGGTGTGTTTACAGGTCATTTAAGCATTCTATTTGCAGACATATATGAGAGAGGGTCTCTGATCAGCCCTCCACTGGGCTGGCTAAAACTGTTCTTATATACACTGCTTTGTATCTTGCAGCTAGTTTTTCTGCAGTGTTGAGAGCAGTTGGCCCAGAACCTTAATCAACATGGGAGGCAAGTGCAGTGGCCATGGGTGGCAGAGCACTTGGGCTGAGGGATCCTACTCTCAAAGCAACCTAACCTGGTAAAGGAATAAGATGAAGGGGGCCTGCCTATCTGTAGAACAGGTGGAAATGAGTGAATTCCTGGGACCTCTCAAGGGGTCCAGGAGAGGAGCGTTTTCTCAGTGTCCTAGAGGAAAAGGAGAACTGGCCTGTTTGTAAGAGATTGCCAAGCTTTTTCCCTCAAGAAGATGAGCATGTGAATTATACTTTGTGAGCTTGAGGGTGGCGCAGCAGGTGATGGAAAACAAATGAGGGTATCTTGCAACTGGATTCCACTCACCCCCATGTGACCCAGGATAGTTCACCCCATGCTTGGAGCCCACTGTCTCCTGTGAATCAAGGTTTGGTCATTCTTGAGCCTCAGAAGCTCCCAGCATCGTTCAGTAAAGTTTGTCACAGTAATGATGGGAAGGAGCCATGGGACTCATGGGTGTCCAAGAATGAAGGAGAGGAGAGTAGATGGAGGGCCACAGTCCCCTGTGAAAGGAAGGTGGGTGACATGCACAGACAGGCAAGGGCAGCTGCCTTTGGAGACACCGAGTTCCCTTTGGCCAAGGCAGTCTCAATGCCAGCACTGTGGAGGTGCCCACCTTGGGGCAGGATGGGAGAGGAGGGTGGGGAGTGTGAGAGGCATGAAGAGATAAGAGACATATGTACACCCTTCCTGCATGTCCCCTTCCTTGGGTCCCAAGCCATAATTCTGCTTATTTTTAGAGCTTGATCTTAAAAGTAGTTGTGGTGTGGACTTCTGTCCAAGATGGAGGCATAGGTAAACTCATTTCGCCTCCTCACACAACCATAAGAAGGATAACAACTGATCTAAAAACAAAAAACATCAGAACTGCCAGAAAATCTGACTGTATGGCAGTCTGACAACCAAAGATTTAAAGAAGAAACATTTATCCAGATGGGTAGGAGAGGCAGAGAGGACTCGGTGTGGTGAGGCATGGCAAGGCAGTGGCAAGGCCGTGGCTGTAGCCGGCAGAACAGGAGAGACAACTTCAGAGTGAGTGATCCCAGCCCCAGGCCAGACCACACAGCCCAGAGTTCCAGTGCTGGGAATATAAAGCCTCATAACTGCTGGCTGTAAAAACCAGTGGAGGTTGGGGCGGCCAAAGAAACTGCTGGTCTCTTAGGAGACTAGGTTTGAAGGGCTCACAGGGTCCTAGAACACAAACCCACCCACTCTGGGAATCAACACCAGAGCAGCAGCTAGGAGCATGCCACTTTCATTTGGGAAGTGGGAGAAGTGACTGGAAATGGAGCAAGATCTGAGCAAGTGATACTGTTCCCTCTCTGACCCCTCCCCCCAGCACCACAAAGTGGGTTGCTACCCTAGTGAATACCTAAGGCTCCGCCCCTTAACATGTAACAGGTATGCTGATGGGCGGAGTCAAAGCAGCTCTAATACATAGGGACATAGGGAGGCTGCCAAATTGAGGAGACAAAGAAACATGGCCCAAATGAAAGAACAAACCAAAACTCCATAAAAAGAACTAAGCGACACAGAGATAGCGATAGCCAGTCTATCAGATGCAGAGTTCAAAACACTGGTGATCAGGATGCTCAGAGAAATAGATTATGACCACAAAGTAAAGGAAGAATTAAAGGCTATAAGTGAAATAAAGAAAAATATATGGAAAATTAACAGTGAAGAGAAGGAAGCTGGGGTTCAAATCAACAGTTTGGAACAAAAGGAAGAAATAAACATTCACCTGGAACAGAAAGAAGAAATGAATTTGAAAAAATGAGGAGAAGCTTAGGAATATCTGGGACAACTTTAAACATACCACCATCCGAATCATAGGGGTGCTGGAAGGAGAAGAAGAAGAACAAGAAATTGAAAAGTTAATTGAAAAAATAATGAAAGGAAACTTCCCCAATTTGGTGAAGGAAATAGACATACAAGTCCAGGAAGCTCAGAGTCCAAAAAAAGTTGGACCCAAAAAGGACCACACACCAAGACACATCATAATTAAAATGCCAAAAGTTAAAGATAAAGAGAGAATCTTGAAAGCAGCAAGAGGAAAAGAGAGAGTTACCTACAAAGGAATTCCCATAAGACTATCAGCTGATTTCTCAAAAGAAACCTTATAGGCAGGAAGGGACTGGTAAGAAGTAGTTGAAGAGATGAAAAGCAAGGATCTATACCCAAGATTATTCCATCCAGCAAAGCTATCATTTAGAATGGAAGGGTAGATAAAGTGCCTCCCAGACAAGGTAAAGCTAAAGGAGTTTATCACCAAGCCCTTATTATATGGAATGCTAAAGGGACTTAGCTAAGAAAAAGAAGATCAAAGCTAGGAACAGTACAATGACAACAAACTCACAACTATCAACAATGGAATCTGAAAAAATGAAAACAAACTAAGCAAACAACTAGAACAGGAACAGAATCATAGAAATGGAGATCGCATGGAAGGGTTATTAGCAGGGATGGGTGGGGGGAGAATGAAGGGAAAGGTACAGGGAGTAAGAAAGCATAATGGGTAGGTCCAAAATAGGCAGGGGAAAGTTAAGCATAGTACAGGAAATAGAGAAGCCAAAGAACTTGTACATATGACCCATGGGCATGAACTAAGGGGGAAGGGATTGCTGGGGGTGGAGGGGTTACCCGGAGGAGGGGGGCAAAGGGGAAAAACTGGGACAAGTAATAGCATAATCAATAAAATATACTTTATTTTAAAAAGTAGTTGTGGTGTAACCGTTTTGCAGAGCTTCAGGTTTTAGTGAGACTGAGACCTGGCTGCAGTGTTTCTCAAGGCCGAGCCTTGATAGCTCTCAGAAGCAGTGTTAATACAATGCTGTGCTGAGAATGACGCATCCAAGCATGCAGCGTTTCCTTCTTTCAGGAACACTTGCCAGTGACTGTGGGCAGTGTGGGATAAAATAGTCCTGGTGGCACTTTTAGGGAGCTAACAGCCCAGAAGTTGGAGTGTTTGGGATCTCAGGTCCCTGGAGCCATTGGGTTTGGTCAGAATTGGGGCCCGAGAAAGCCCAGGGTGGCGGGAACAGGGTGGCTGACTGGTTGGGAAGGGCAGGCCCTGGAGCACCCTCAGGATTGGGGAGAATTGGTGCTCTGGGATGGGGTGGAGATGGACCTCCTGGTGAAGAGAGAAGATGACTGCCTGGAGAGCGGCAGTCTGTGGGGAGTGAGGTATGAGGTGCAAGGTAGTGTGCTGGTATTGGGGGCCTGGGCCAGCCACTAGTCAGTCTTTGCCTGGTCTCTCCATCTGCAGACACACAATGTCAGAGCAGCGCTGCCAGAGGTGTCAAGATGTCTGCATTGGGTAACTGTGGGGCCTGTATAGTTGCTGCTTCAAAGGCCACAAGAACAGGGTTAACCAATTTTATTGGCTTATAATTAAATAGATTTTCTTAAAAGATTTTATTTATTTATTTTTTTGAGAGGGGAAGGGAGGGAGAAAGAGAGGGAGGGGAACCTCAATGTGTGGTTGGTTGCCTCTTGTGCATCCACTATGGGGGACCTGGCATGCAATCCAGGCATGTGCCCTGACCAGGAATTGAACCGGCAACCCTTTGGTTCTTAGGCCAGCACTCAATCCAGAGCCACACTAGCCAGGACTAATTAGATTTTATAAAGAAATTATTGTATACATGTGGGGTGAATCCTATTAAATTTTTAGTACCTCTCACTTTTCAAAACACAGCTTTAGCAGCAAGAAAAAGCCCACATGTCAGATTCCACTCTGGAGCCTTTGCCATAAGCACTTGGCATGGCCTCTTTACCATCCCTAGGACCCAAAGAATATTAGATTGTGTGATAATATCTGTTGATAATACTTATTAGTTCATTTAAAAATGACAATAGTAAACCCATTATCACATGATAGCATAAGTAGCATTTTTTATGAAAACTATTTTGCAGATTTCTTTAATACTTGCTATAGCAAGTAGACAGCTGGATTCTCACATCTCTTCTGTGTCCAGTTTCTTGTGATATGTTGTTAGGGCTGAAGCACGTGAAGAAAACCCAACCTCACACAGAAAAGCAGTTGGGTCACGGTGGTGTGTTTGGGTAGTCTTTTTGGATAATTGTGTATTTCCTTTAGTGAGACACCGAAACACAAAGTGGCCTCTCCCTAACAGTTAGTTGCACTGTATACTCTGAAGCCTCTTTAGTGAACTTCTTGTACTAGTTGTATTAAAGTCCATCAATTTTTCTCACACTTTGAACAGAATAATATTTTTTAAAAAATAAATAAACTCTTAATTTTAGGATCATTTTAGATTTACAGAAAAGTTGCAAAGATTCTTTCTGTACATCCTACCCCAGTCTTCCCATTGTTAGTAGGTTACTGTGGAACCCAACACCCATATGTTACTATTAGCCAAAGTTTATAATCTGTTCAGATTTCCTCTTTTTTACCTTTTCTGTTCCAGCATCCATGTTACATTTGGATTTCTTAGGCTCCTCTGGGCTGAGACAGTTTCTCAGACTTTCTTGTTTTGATGACACTGACATTGGTGAGAACTGGTGAAGTATTTTATAGAACGTCCTCAGTTGGGATTTGTTGGTGGTTCTCATCGTTGGACTGGGGTGATGGGTGTATAGAGGGAAAGGAGGTCCACAGAGATGAGGTGCCCTTGGTACATTGTGTATAGGGCACATGCCATCAGTGTGACTTTTCTCTGTTGTTGAGTTTGATTCTCTGGCTGAGGTGGTATCTGTCAGGTGTCTCTTGGGAAGCTGCTCTCTTCCATTTTTTCATGCTGTCTCTTTTGGAAGGAAGTCACTATATACAGCCCACACCTAAGGGTATGGAACAGAACCCTTTTTGTTCCAAGGTGCAGCATTTGCACAAATTATTTTGTATTTTTCTGCTTGGGAGGTTTTACTCTTTTCCCCCTGAATGACTTTTTACTTGTATTTGACTTTTTTTGGTACTATTGAACATTAGAAAATAATAGTTCACTTAGTTATTGAGATCTTTCAAATACAGTTGATCCTTGAACAGCATGGGCTTGTACTGTGTGGATCCATTTAAACATGGATGTTTTTCATTAAATAATGTACAGCCCTGTAAATGCCTTTTCTTTAGAATTTTCTTGACTTTTTTTTAAACCTGTCTTTGTTGTAAGAATACAGTATGTGATACATATAACATACAGAATAAGTGTTAATTGACTGTGTTATCTGTATAGCATCCAGTCAACAGCAGGCTATTAGTAGTTAAAGTTTTTGGAAATCAAAAGCTATGTGTGGATTTTTGACTGTGCGAGGGTTTGTGCCCTTAACTCCTGAGTTGTTCAAGAGTCAACTGTACTGACACATTTCATTTTCGGTATTGCAGAATCAGATTAGTTAATCTCTGATATGTTGGGAGGCTGTTGGACTCACAGTGGCAAACACAAAATTT
This sequence comes from Carollia perspicillata, assembly GCA_004027735.1. Lineage (NCBI taxonomy): Eukaryota > Metazoa > Chordata > Mammalia > Chiroptera > Phyllostomidae > Carollia > Carollia perspicillata. The sequence continues at coordinate 29,924 of PVKM010002283.1, read as the reverse complement.
CCAAAATTCTATATATTGCTTAAGGGAAGCTCAGACTTTATCATTAGTGACACAAATACTGGTGGTGATTTTTCCTTGGAGCAGCAGGTTTTGTTTTGACCATTTTGGAGAAAAGGGCTGCTAAACAGCCAAGCTTGAATAATCACAGTGTGTCTGTCAGTCTTTCCTTCAGACAGCAGGAATACTTTATTTGGTCACAGAATGTTAAAAAGACACAGACTTACGAGCAGAGGTTTAATACAATCAGTAACTTGCCCTTCTTCATAAGGGTGTTGCCCATAGTATGACAACAGTAACTCCTGGCACAGCTTGGCACTGCTCTCCCAACTTGGCAAAAAAGACAGATGTTGTCTCAGTGTTGCAATAACCTGGCAGATCCCCTGGAGGGATCCTGCACACCACTCGGGACTGCTAGTGGCTCAGAGCCATGCAGAGGATCACAGTCCGGCTGTTCCTGGGTGTCCAGCATGGGCAGAGACAGGATACCTGGTAGGGCTCTGTGCTGATGTCTCAGGCAGCATAGTGGTTGATGGCCTGTTGGGGTCAGACAGTGGAAGGAAGAGAAGCCCTCAGCCTGGGACCTTGTCCCCAGGGACATTTGATCGCAGGGCGGGAGCCAGATGAGTCAATTCAGAGCATAAAAAGTGACGGGGCTCCTCTGAGTGTGCACATTGCATTCTGGGAGGATCTAGAAAAGAGGTGGAGCCACCATCTTGTTGACTAGATGACATGTTTTTTTGTATCTTTTATATATCATAATGCTTCCTTGAGTTTAGTGTCGCCTATTCTGCATATGAAGAAACCAAGCCTAATTGAGGTTCGGGGCCAGCTTCCTGGCAGATATGCACCCAGCCCCCCTGGTCCTCCTGTATGACCTGAGTGGCTGACCTGTGTGGAGTCCTATGGCAGCTGGACTCGGAGCAGCTGGAGCAGGTCTGGTGGGGGTCGGGGGACAGGTGGTCCTGAAAGGATTTGCTATTGGAAGGTAGGGGATGATCCAGCAGTTTGAAATTTGTATTTAAAAGGGGACAGGAAACTTGCAGGCAAAGTGTGCACTTTCCATTTTATCACAAAAGTTTGTGGCCATTGCATGCTGGAAAGCAATGTTTCTTGTGTGTAGTTTTCAACTACACTCACAGGTTACTCTTGCCGTATGTTGGTGAGGAAGCTGGTACCCCAAGAGATGCGTTTGGGTTCATTTGATGGCTGAAGTCTCTTTGAGCTGGAGAGTGCTCCTGGGTTCTCATCATGTCCTCCCTGGTAGAAGATTGGCCTGGCATGTAGTTAGGGGAACAGAGGAAGGCTAGCATCGATGCCATGGCCAACAGTCTGCATTCGATGTTTGTTTTTCTTTCACTCTTCCAGGGCCCTCGCCCTTGGAGAGCTTGGATTCCTAAGTATCAGAACCCCACCCAGTTTTGTCAAGCAGATGGTGGTCCATGTGTAGTGAGAGTTGTTTCGCAGTCGAGTTCAAGGATCCCATCTATGTCCTCACACTGTCATCTCTTTGTCACCTCAGGACTTGACAGGCAGGTGCTGCTGGGATTCTTCAAACATAAACGAAAACATTTTCTGCCCCAGCTGGTGTGGTTCAGTTGGTTGGAGCATTGTCCCATACATCAAAAGGTTACAGATTGAATTCCCAGTCAGGGCCCATACCTAGGTTGTAGGTTCAGTCCATGGTGAGGGCAAGTATGGGAGGCAGCCAATCAATTGTTTCTCAGTCTGTCTGTCTCTCTCCCCCCTCCCTCCCCATTCCTCCCTCTCTAGAATCAATTGAAAATATCCTCAGGTGAGAATTAAAATCTTACAAAATTTTTTCCCCTTTAATCTAGTTCACAATATAGTGTTTGGTAATCCAAGGTAGAGGAGTCAGAGTTGAAAGTCACATGGGACCCATCCTGTCCAACCCTATAACCCTCTGTAGGCCACAGGCACATGACCTGAGCAAGTCACTCCCTCTCCCAGGAGTGACTTCGCCTGTGGACTCGGGTGACAGGCAGTTGATTAAGATTACTCAGAAGCATGGAACTTAGGGTTGGTGTGGAGATGGCCATTATAAAGGATTATTGTGTGTCCTGGGTGATTTTCCAAACCTGACATAGATCAGCTTTTCTGTTCCATGACTGTGGTCATTTCTAACAAGTTCCCCTTCCCGAATTTCTGAGCAGAGTATTTTGAATTGATTAAACCTTCCTGGTGGTGTTGCGTCCTGGCCGGACAGGTTGGCAGCTAGCTGTCTGGGTCTGGCTGCAGTAACCTGCTTGAGTGGGAGCTGGCCCTGCAGGTTGCCCCATTGCCACTTGGTGTTGGGGTCTTGGGGTCCCTGCTAGCTGCTGGCTCAGGGAGGTCTTCTGTACAGTTCTCAGTGACTCTGCACACCCCTGAAACTGGCTTCTATCACTGCTTCCAGTCACAGTGAGGTTCTCTTGGTTTCCTTGGCCAGGTTTTGTGACTTTGGGGGGTTCCTGTGTTCCTAGAAAACCCCCCAGCAAGGCAGGCTGGACTCTTCCTGACCTTGCTGAGGATGCATTGCTCCTCTGCTCCTGCCACGTGCTCTGGGATTGCCCACCTCTGTGCTGGGGACAGTAAAGTGGGAATGGGCTCACAGGCCAGAGCCTGGCCACACATGCTCCCTTCTTTTCTCCTGAGATGTTCAGCTGTAGCTGTGGCGGGGTATACCATAATGGAGTCCCAGAGTGATAGTTGGACCTGAAATTTCCAGGAAGAATAATGGCTGGGTTTCAAAAATCCCATTGCAGCTGCTCACCTCCATGGCCTCTGTGGCCAAGAAGCAAAATGTGTTCTGACTTACCGGCCTCCACAAAGCAGGCTTTTTTTCTCCTGACATCCCAGCCAACTGGGTGTCAAGTTACAGTGCTGGGAGAAGGGGCAGCGAATGCCAAGAAGGGAGCAGAGAGGTGGAAAATGGGTGGATTTCAGGGCGTCAGGATCTGGAGAAGGGACCAGACATCACCACCACCACCACCACCACCACCACCACCACCACCACCTGCCCCCTGCTCCTGCCCCTGCCCTGCACCAGGGCAGCCAGGACTTGGGCTTTGGGGCACAGTCTGTGTCTGTGCAGCAGAGCTTCCTTTCACATCACATCGAATGTCTGAGTCACTGCTGCCCCGAGAAAGGGGGGTGGAGTATGGGGTCCCAGTGAGTAGCTGCCACACCCAGGTGGCTGTGAAAGGTCCCAGAAATGTGTGTCTTTTGAGATGTCCAGTTCACAGGGGCCTGCCAATGAGATGGTGCCACATGGTAGTACTACCCAGGAAGTGGTAATAACTCCTACTTTCTCTCTTGTAGGACTTCCCTAGAAGTGTTTCTGAAATTGCAGGGTGGGTGGGGATGCTCACTGGGTTAAGCATGTGGAATTGCTTCTGGCTTTGACTCAGGTACCACTCCAGGTGGTGGTATCTGAAACTCTGGTGGCTCCCAGGCCTGAGGATGGCCCTTCCCTTCCTGTGGGACCTTTTCCTACCCCTTTTGTTGGGCAGCTCTGGCCTCTTGCTGGGTCTTCCCAGAACTTCACGTCCATCTTATCCCAAGTCTGTACCTGCCACAGATAGCCCCCATGTGTGGAGAACTGAACTGTGCTGCGCTAGTCCCTTTGGGAGGCTTTTGAGGGTCAGCAAGGGTAGCTACTGGGAAAAAGCTTTTCTTCCCCCCAACCCTCTTAGGGTTGGGTAGTGTCTAGGGTGGATGGCCTAGACCCTCTTAGGGTCTCTCCTAGGGTAGTGTCTAGGGTGGATGGCCTCTTTTGGGGACAGTCTGAGTGAGGGAGGACAAGGAGTTACCATGGTGTGGGCTAGCCCTGTTGACCCCATTTTCTCAGTGGTTTAAAGTGATGATGTGGAGTTGTCTGCTGGTTGGCTGGTCCCAGTAGGACATTGGTTCTTGTGCTCTTGTCTTTGCAGTCCCATGTCAGCTGGGCTGGATGTCTCCAGTGCTTTGTCACTCACAGGGAATGTCTAGACCCATCTCCGTGTCTGTCTTTGTGACCCTCAGAGACCCTCTTTCCACAAAGCTGGCTTGGCATCTTACATTAGGGTACACTGAGGACACTCCTGGAGTGCTCACTCTAGGGGCCCAAGTGGAAGCTGCAAAGTTCCTGTGGCGTTGCCTTGAAACCTCGCAATGTTGCTTCCTCCACGTTCCTGCAGTTCAGAGAGCAAACCACAAAACCAGCCCAGGTCATGGAGCCAGGATGGGACAGGCTGTGAGCATAGATAGGCAAGGGTCAGCTTGAATGAGCCGCCTCCAAAGGACTCTCAAGGCTGGACTGATGGCCTCATCAGGGTGGAACGCTGGTCCTCTGTACAGGGTTTTGTCAACCATGAATATTAGGGCTCACTCTTAACATCCACCAAAGTCCTGAACTCATAGGCTAGAGGTTGGACTTCCAGGGCTTCTTTCCTGAAAAGACACATAATGACGCAGAATTCAGAAATCCTTTTAAGTGAATTTGTACATCTTTAGCAACTGTTGCTAAACATAGTATCCATGCCTGTGGACATGATCACCCACGTGTGCAAGGTTATCAGTCACTTAACAGGTATTCCTGGGTTCCTCATGAACTCACAGACCCCATCCTGGAACCAGGTGCCAGGGGAAAGTAGGAAATGGGTGTGTGCCAGCTCTGTTGCCTGAGCACCCACTATGACAGGCCTGCTCTAGCTGTGGGGACGCAGCAGCTACAATCCCTGCTCTTCCAAGATTTGAGAATATTTTAATGTTACCCCAGTGGCAGATTGTGAGCAGGCCCTTAGTGCTCCAGGAAAGCTCAGAGCTTTGTCCTGATAGCCTCTTTGGGTATCTGAGCCTCACCCAGCAACTCTGTGGGGCAGCTGGGCAGAAAACCCTATTCCCATCCTTGTAGGAGGTACAGAGAGGGAAGTGTCCTGCCCTAGGTCTCTCACTTGGAAGAGGCAGAACCAAGTGAGACCATGGGCGGTTTTGTGGGAACATGACAGCAACACCCAACCCCTTCCCCAGTGTGCAAGTTTGGTGTACAGTGCCCACTCATGATAGGCCTTTGTGAGCATGGCCACGGGGTCTGGGAGGAGGAGGCCCTGTGGCTTCTCCACCACCCTTAGGCAGCATGGTACTGAGAGGAGATTCCTGCTCCTCTGGCTCTAGGGAGATGTGGGGAGCCTCATACCCTCTTCTGGGTCCATAGTATCACATGAGGGGTTGCTGCCCCCCACCCCTTTTTGCCCTCTACTTGTTGGGTTACCCTGGGAACATCCTGGGCCCTCACTGGGAGCTGGAGTACCCAGGCCTTCTGGAGACAGGCTCCAAGTAGGGCCATGGGGCCAAGACTGCTGTTCTGTGACAACCTGTAGTCCCCACTGTGGGTTGAGAGAACTCATCTGTCAAACAGGCAATGACTCTCTGGGCTGACGGGGCAGGGCTTCCATGCTGGCACTGTGTGGGAAGATGGAGTCAGAGGCACTTTCCTTGGACAAGTTTGCTGGAGTGAGGGTGAGGAAGCTGTGACTCTGTTCAGGCCTGTGCTGCCCTTACGTGGATCCCCAGGTTCTGCCCTGAGCTCCCTAACCCCAGGATGGACAGTAGTGGACAGGGCTTAGGAGTGCGTCCTCGGGCATGCATACCGTGGGAACACTGACCACACTACAGGGGTCAGGGCTGGGCCAGCCAGGGACCTTCTGAGGGCACAGAAGGTTTGATGTGCATCTTGAAGTGTAAGTTGGAGCTCACAAGGGGGGTCTTGGAAGTTTGGTGGAGGGAATGGTGGTAAAGGTAGGAGCCTATGGCAAGATAAGCCCAAAGGTATAGAAGCTAGTGGGGCTGAGTGGCCTGGGAGGTGTGAATGGTCTCTAGTGGGAGGAATGTCCTGGGGCCCAGGTGAGAATTTGCAGAAGGAGCAGGTGAGGCTGGTGTTGATTTAGCAACTCCTCATCCCACCTTTAACCACAACTAGCAGCCACCTGCTTTTGGACCCAGCGCTTGTGCTGGAGAGATGTAGAGCCTGTCTGCCTCTCTGCCACTGACCCTGAGGAGGAATTTGTTGTCCTGAAGCCTTATTGGGTCCATGGTCATCCCCAACTTCCCTACTGTGTGCAGGAATCTCAGGGGTTTTGTAAAATGCGGTCTTTGATCAAACAAGTCTAGGACAGCAAGATGCTGTAGTTCCATAAGCCTGCTGGAGAAGTTGCCCCAGGTGTTACTGAGCTACAGTGGACAGTGGTCCTGTGCCCACCCTCCCCCTGTTGGATCCTAAGGACAGAACCACCTTTTATCCAAGGGTTTATCCCTTACTGCCTGATACCACACCTACTTCTTAGGTGGGCATTCAGCAAATAAGGAGTGAATGAATGAATGAATGGATGAATGCAGGAGTATAGATGAAGCACTCCTTCCCCAACATCAGTCAGGCTCATTCAGAGAACCACAAAGGTCAGAGCTGCTGAGAACAGTTTGTGTCCCCTCAATGAGATTTCCCTGGCTTGGGCCAGGGAGACACTAAATATTAATACTGACCATTGGCTGGTGAAAGCTGGGACAGTAGCCTGGCATTGTGGGTACAGGATTCTGTTGTAAATTAAGTTTGTAATCCAGGTCTTCCCTCCAGAAAACTTGAGGGAAGTTCCTGGCAGGTTAACAGCGTTTATGTTTATTTAGCCAGGGGCTTGTCCAAGGGGAGGAGATAGTGAGACCATTTTCACAGACAGCCTAGCCTGCTTCCAGGGATTTTTGTAGGTCACATAAAATCTCTTGATCATAATATTTTGCATAAGGGTTCCTAAGATGGGCTTATAGGGTTTACCCTGAAATCATGTAGCTTCCAAAAAAACTTAGTGCCCAGGTGGCTGCTGTGCACTGAAGCAGTATACCTAGCCATGCCACCGCCCCCCTAGCGTGTTGGGCTAGATTGCATCTGCTTTTATTGTCCTGGCCTAAGTGGTTTTGTAATTTAAACAAATTTTTAAAAAAGAATGCCCATGTTAATGTTTATCCTGTGTCAAAGAGGTGTTCTTTTTCCTGAATTAAAAGAACTCTCTGGGAAGGAACTGAGAGACTTTGAAGCATCCTTGCTTTAAAGATGGAGCTTAGGAAAGTTTTTTATGTTGGAAACTAGGAGGGCTGGTGGCCTCTCTGTGTTTGGAAGGGGTGACCTAGTCTCTGTAACACAGCACAGTCTCTGTGGGCATGCAGCACACAGGAAGTGCCTGCCAGCCTGGCAGCTACAGGGTGAACTGGGTGCCTCCATTTTCTGACAATACCTGAACTCTACCTCACTTCTCAAAATGAAGGCTGCTTGTCACAAACTGGTTAGAACTGGCTGTTGCCATGGTTTTCACTGTTGGAAGGCACAGTTACAGGGTCACATGACCAAGGAGGGAAATGCCTTTGTCACATGACTTTTTGGTGGCCTGATTAGCATACAGGAAGTACACTCCCTGCTGGGATGCTGAGTGATCTTTGATGGGAGGTGATGTCATCTCTTGGACGAGTTATTGATTAGTGTCAGTCCAAAATGGGACCTGGTAGTGCTGTGGTCAGAGTGGCCATCTCAGGAAGCTTCAACTTCCAGATGATCTCGGTCCCTCACTCTGCCCTTTTCCCTCAGGCAAATTTCAATTTTTTAGATATCTCACCCTCCTAAGATACCCTCAATGAGATGATAAATCCCTATAGATCACTCTCGCCTCAGCACTCACTAGTTTAGGAAACACCTGCAGTCTAGCTCTAGATGAGGCTCTGCCTGCATGCAGCCACCTGGGGGCCCACCTGGGTGGGGACCAGGGCCACAGTCCCTGTGCTGGGGCTCTGCGTCTGCTCGGTCCTGCTCTATGCACATCCAGAAAACTTGGGATTGGAGCCTGAGATCATCTTGGAAGTTGATCTTGGGCTGAATGGGCAGCCAACAGAGAGACATAGACGTGAAAGAGTGGTGTTTCATGAATTGCTTTTTGGTTTGCTAAGGCCAGAGTGACATTCTGGGTTACTTTATAAACAACAACCTGTTTCTGGACTTGAGAATGGGGACTGATAACTCCAATGAGAGGTTGTATATTTTTAAATGGGTGCCTTTTTGTCCCCTCCCTGGTTTCTCGTGAGGCCAGCCAGCGGCTGTACTGGTTAAGTTGGATCATGGCTGGGAATGTTGAGGTGCAACTGTCATGCAGCTCTGGGAGGTGGAGAATAGGATTGGCTCGGAGGGGGTCCAGGGGTCCAGGGTCCTGGAGGAGTCAGTGAATGCTCAGCATCTGGCCCTCTGTGAATGTGCAGCTCACTTCAGGAACAGCAAAGGTGGTTTAGTGTGCTGTTAAGCACCAGTTTTCCATCTGTAACTGCCCCTGCTTAGCTGGAATACAGTGAAAGGAGTGGGACAACTTGGAGCTGTTGGTTAAACTTCATAGTTTGTTCTCTGGGCAATAGTGCCACCTAGTGGACACATTTGGTCCTCAGTTGGTTGCTGCTGATGAAAAGAAGAATCAAGTTCTTCAACACAAGTGTTGAGTGAGGCCAGATCTTGAGGGAAAATTTACATCATACCCTCAGCAAGTGGAGCCACTTGGTTGGGGGTGAAATGTTGTCTCTGGGATCCCTTGTTGTTCTGTGTTGAAGTGTTGTCCTGTGTGTGGGATCATTGACACCATAGCAGAGGTTCAGATGTGCATATATGTCTTAGGTACTTGTGAGTGGGCAGGACTGTGGTAAGAGGGCAAGAGAGTAATGGGCAGGGGTGGGAGTTACTGGAAACAGTTGGTGAGCAGATCAGGTGGGTGAAGAGTGTCCAGATATACAAGATAAAATGTACTTCGTGTTCTAGTCTGTTTCAAAACTTGCAGCCTCTACTGCCACTGGAAGGATGAAAGAGGCCACATGTGGCCCAGGAAGGACTATCCAGCAGGCAGCCTTTGCTAGGATCCAGGGTCAAGCTTTTGTAACTCAACACCTAGCCACATTTTAGAGAAAGGAGTGGTGATGTTTTCCAAAATGCCCATGTCATCCTCCAACATATAGATGTCCTCATCCCTGGGGACACAGAGGCAGGCACCAAGTACAGTCCCAACTGGGCAGGGCCCAGCCATATACTGGTGGGTTTGGGAACTGCACAATAAATACAGTGAGAAAAGGCAGCCTTGATGGATGGTAGGGAAGCCATCAGGGAAGTCACAAGGAGAGAGGTTGCCACCAGTGGGGCAGTGTGCATGCCGTCTCCTTGCTGTCTGTGTTTGAATCTAGGCACCTGCAGGGTCGGGGCATGGGTCTCTGGGGAACAGTGTCCAGCACAGTCAGGGTGCTCTGATAACAACTTGCTGTCTCTGCTCCACAGTGACATGAAGTCTGAGAAGAGGGCCCCCTCGCCTGATGTGATAGTGCTCTCTGACAATGAGCAGCCCATGAGCCCACGGGTGAATGGGCTTCCGAAGGAGGCCTTGCAGGAGACCAGCACTGAGGCCCTCATGGTGAGCCTTGTCCCCATGCTAGGGACCACCACACCCAACGGCATCCCCAAGTGCAGCTGGTGACAGTGGGGCCTGTGAGCCTGGCTGCTGACCCTTTGTCTCAACCCTGTTATCTTGCACTTGCAGAAAAGTAGTCCTGAAGAGCGAGAAAGGATGATTAAGCAGCTGAAAGAAGAATTACGGTTAGAAGAAGCAAAACTCGTTTTGCTGAAAAAGTTGCGGCAGAGTCAAATACAAAAGGAAACCACCGCCCAGAAGGTGTGTGCAAGTCTGTACTTTCTTCAAGGGTCAGTGAGAGCCTTTCAGAGCTCGGGACAGAAAGGCCGGTCATGGGGAGACAGGTTTCCCTGGGGGCATGAGTGCTGAGGTCTTAACAAGAACCTTGCAGATTCAAGTTCCCACGTTGGATTTAGGTAAAAGGGTATGAGAGTGAGAGGATATCAGAGTACTACTGGTCTAGAATGTTCTAGATCTGAGTACATAAAACTCACTTCCTGTGAAAACATCATGGCAGTGGAAAGCAGATAGATGTGTGAAGCTGCTGGAAGCACACATCTAGGTTCAGACCCCTGTCCTGAGTTTGTTTTTAGAAAGATCTTCTGCCCTATGAATGGCTGTGCTGTTCGGCACAGGCCACTGTGGGATTGTGGGCAGAACCTCTGTCCTCGGACACCTGCTATTGTGGTGCTGTTCTGGGCACAGCTCACCATGTAGGGCAAGTTTCATGTTAGTTTTATTGGATTTCTGTGAAGGTTCATGGCTGATAATGCAGCTACTTTTATGGTAACCACTGTCATGCAACCAGAAAAGTGAGTACATGTTGGGCAGGATGGCTGACAGAGTATATAGAACATGTATCTCCTAAGAGAGAGGTTTAGGAGAAGAACATTCACCAGTCTGACTTGAGGGTTTGCCTGAGCTCCCATCCCACCCAGTCAGCAAGTAGATATGGCCTGATGTCTATTAATCTTTAGGTGGACAGATTCTGCCTATTACTTGTTTCCTTGTCAGTTGTTGAAGACATGGTATAGTGACCCAATTCTGTCACTGCCCCTTCCCTAGTGAAATATGTTACTTTAAGAACCCCAAGGTTGGAATTAACCTGTCCAGGCCCTGGGTCCTTCCCCATTGACAGTCCTTCCTACCCTCTGGAGGGCAGAGCCAGCACCTGAACCACAGAGTGATGACGGGAGTCCCCAGCAAGCGACGGGTACTAGAACAACTCTTCCTCTGCCCATTTTGAACATGTCAGTTCCTTTCACAGATAGACAGGAGTCACTTACCAGGCTGGAAGCAGAACCTTTGCAAACCTGGTACCTCTGGAAGAGGAAGAAAACTATCCTCCATCAGGATTATGGGGGTGGGGCGAGACTGCTGGCTGTCTCATCTCCCGAGTGTCCTGTCTCTTGCAGCCCGCAGGCTCCACTGGGAGCACTGTGACTACCCCTCCCCCGCTTGTGCGGGGCACCCAGAACATTCCTTCCGGCAAGCCATCACTTCAGGTCAGTGTTCTTTCCTCATCAGACTTCTGAACATCCCTACAAAAAGGCCGCCTGCTCCTTCTAATTAGACTGAGTGAGGTTTTCTTGCTGGTGGCCCCAAAATAAATCACGTTCACGTCCCAAACAACATCACCATTGACATCATAAACAAATCACACCAACACATAGGAGGCCCTTCCCATGACTAACCCCTATTGAAATTGGAGAAAGGACTAAGATCCACCTATACAGACTGGGCTCCCTCCATCCTGAGTCTCCCAGAGGCAGTGGGGCCTTGTCCGATCACGGCTTCCAGCCTCCTCTGCTCACAGGGCAGCCACAGCACTGAGGTTTGGACAGGGCCCCTGCTCCCACCAGCAGGTGGCAGCGTCAGTCCTGATTGGCTGGACTCTTGCTGTGGTGGTGGGGCTTGTGTCTTCACTCAAGGTTTATAAGTTTCTTATTGGCATCTGTATTCCCTGTGTTTTTTTTTTTTTTTATTACCCCATTCTGTTTTTGTTAACAAGTATGTGGATTTACCAAAGTAGCAAAACCTGTTTGTTTTTAAGAGCTGTGTAAGATCTGGGGGTTGGTATCGTTGACAGACCTCTTCAACTCGAATGCCTGGTAGTGTCATCCCACCACCCCTGGTCCGTGGTGGGCAGCAGGTGTCCTCGAAGCTGGGACCGCAGGCGAGCTCACAGGTCGTCATGCCCCCACTCGTCAGGGGGGCCCAGGTGAGCAGGGTGTACCCTTGGGACAGGAGTATGCCCGGGCAACCCCAAGCAAGAATGATCATTTCTAGTCCTCAGGCTGGGGTCCCATCCCTTCCCTGTATCTCCCTTCATTGTCCCTCATTGTCTTGTCCCCACCCCACCCCACAGCAAATTCACAACATCAGACAACATTCCAGCACGGGGCCGCCACCGCTCCTCCTGGCCCCTCGGGCATCTGTGCCCAATGTGCAAATTCAGGGGCAGAGGATCATCCAGCAGGGCCTTATCCGTGTCGCCAACGTCCCCAACACCAGTCTGCTCGTCAACATCCCACAGGTGAGGGCCTGTGCTGTGCCAACATGGGGAGTGTACCATGCACCTACCACTGAAAGGGCCCACGGTTCTGGGGCACAGTGGGGAGGTGCAATGTGACCTGCCTGCACCCTCAGGGCTAGGTGAGGGCTTGGACACCCCTTGTGGTTTGTATTTGAGCTCCTTCAGGCAGGAGTTCCATGTTCAGATTTGCCACCTGGCAGAGGTGGAGAGTTGCTCATGGTGAGGGGTGCAGACCTGAGCTGAGACATAGGGCATTTGAGCAGTTGTAGGAGGCAGGTTTGAGGGGATAGAAGAGCCCAGGAAAGGTGTCTGATGGGCCTAGAGATGGGTGGGGGAGCACCAGGGCCCCTCCTTTCCTCCTGCAGGCACAAGCACATGGGGAGCACTTGTCTGCAAATGTCCTCACAGCCTCAGTGCATCTGTTCACATCCACAAGTCCCTTCAGCTTTGGACAGAGCCTCCAAGATGGGGTGGATCTATCTCTGCCCAACAGAGCTGGGAAGATGGGACTGGGAGCCAGCAGTCTGGAAGCAAAGCTTCATTGATAGACAAAATTGCTGAGTCAGCTTCTCTGCCTCTGTTGGCATGTATCTTCGCCTGCCTCCTTTTGGTCAGGGTCAAGTGCAGTCCTGCCACCGCATAGGGATATCCTGGCAGAACAAAAGTTTGACTTGTGCAAGCATAAACCTTGATCAGATCCCTCTGGTGTGACCCTGCTTTCAGCTTAGCATGCCAGGAAGATGGAAAGCAGGCCAGCAGCAGTGGAGCTGGGGGAGGTTCTGCACCCAGTGGTGTGGGGAACCTGAGAAGGTTTTCAGGGAGAAACTGGTCAGTCAGTAGGGGATGGCCAGGCCAAGGTGCTACGATGGCATCCTCCGTGTTGGGGAGCCTCTTTGGCTTGGAGATCCTCTGTGGGGGCAGGGGTCCTGGGAGAGCATGAGTGCATCCTGGGCTTTCTGAGCCCTGTGATACATTATAGACAGGTTACCAGGTGTGTGCATTTTCTTGGGTATGATAGAAGCTTTTCTCAGATTTCTAAATGGTTCCTCAACCGTACGATGTTAAGGGCACTAATGTGGTTAGCTCCAGGTTTTGGGGAGAGCACTTGACGGTTGGGGGTAAGTGGACTGCAAGGTGACGATGGAGCATTGGCCCCTGGGGTTCAGACAAAGACAATAAAGTAGTATAGGAATAGCAAGGGGTGAGGGGCGAGTGCAGGAGCTGCTTTGTCCTGCAACCCTGATGAGGTCACATGATTAAACCATTAGCGTCTCCCAATGAGCACACACAAAGATGCTCACAAGGGAAATGCCACAGATGCTATTTGAGCCACCATTGTACCCCTGTGAGGACAGAGGCTGCCAGACCTGTGCTGAGAGAAGGCTCAGGCCTCAGAGATAGGACAGTGGCAGTGTTGTCTGGGTTGGTGCTGGGGAACCATCGACAAGGTTTTGTCCTGGTTATGATGATGGCTTGCTTCAGGGGTGTCCTCCTGGCAAAATGCAGCAAATTACAGATTCTAAATGTGTGTGATTTATTGGATATCATCTAAGCCTCAAAAGGTGTATATAAAATGTTAGTCATCTCATAGGGTAAATGTTTTAATGCTACTCTGCCTGCTGCTCATAGCTTTCAGGCAGCTTGGAATTTCTCAAGGAGTCATTAATGTAGTGCAGCTGATGTTTCTGGCTTGGGCTGTGGGTGCAGTGGTAGGGCCTGCCTTAGAGCTGGGCACTCCTAGCACCCTGACCTGGTTGTTATTTCCCAAAAGCCCTCCCCAGCCTCACTGAAAGGAACGACAGCCACCTCTGCTCAGGGCAACTCCACCCCCACCAGTGTGACCTCTGTGGTCACATCTGGTGATTCTCCAGCCAGTCGGCAGGCAGCCGCCAAGCTCGCACTGCGTAAACAGCTGGAGAAGACGCTGCTTGAAATCCCCCCGCCCAAGCCCCCCGCCCCGGAGATGAACTTCTTGCCCAGTGCCGCCAACAACGAATTCATCTACCTGGTCGGCCTGGAGGAAGTGGTACAGAACCTACTGGAGACACAGGGTGAGTGGGCCCTGGGCTAGGGCTGTTTCCATCTCTTGCCACTAAAGTTCCTGTTACATAGGTTTTTTTCCATGTATAGCACATGTCTGCGGGCCTACTATGTACCCAAAGTTGTCTTAAAGGTTGGAGATTATGAATGATGCTTCATTATCAGTTCTGCTTGCTCTGAGGTTTGATAGCTTCTTAAACACATTGCAGGCACCTTTCCTATTAGTGCGTCCTGAGAGCCAGGCCCCGATGAGGTCCAGGGGTCTCCACGTGTGTGGCTCAGGGGACAAACAGCAGCACTGTGATGTGTGTGTGCCATGAGGCAGGTGGGCAGTGAGGAGGAATGCCTGCAGGAAACTGACATGACAGGTGTTGCTTCCAGACAGAAAGTCATCACAGAGGTGGTACTTTGAGTGTTCAGAACCCCTAAGATGGAAGAGGGATACCTACACCTGAACCAGACTCACTAAATCACCCTCCTTGGGAGCGGTTTTGAAAGTGCACCTGCATGTCAGGATGTTTCAGGAATAAAGGGCATAAATAGGATAGTGATCAAAAACAATATTAGAAATGGTGGTGAAGGCCATGTTGCCTCTTAGGGACCCTCCACCAGACACGGAACTGGGGACACTTGTGCCTTGTGATGAACCTGGTAGTGACATTAATGAGCAGCCAGCCTGAACCCTCTTCCCATGTGATCTTGTCAGCTTCTCAATGCTGAGGAGGAGGCGTAATTACAACTGGTCCAGAGGAACAGGCGAGGGGCTGACAGGCTCCACCTGTCAGGTTGCCTTAAGGGACCACAGAGAGGGTTCAGGCTCTGATGCAGCCTGAATGTGTCTGAGTCCTTTTGGTATCTCCTTTATGATGAAGTCATATTATTGGCAAAAGAGCTGTTGCAAGGCCAGTATAGGAAGGATGGGCACAAGGCTGAGTCAGGACAAGATGCCTCCCCATCCTGCTCTGTGGGTGGGCAAGGCAGTTGGGGGAGCCCAAGTTGGTGGCACAAATGTTTTTGAGAATTTATACCAAAGATGCTTGACCCACAGTATTTCCAAAGCTTTGGCTAGAAAATCTTCCCTGAGGCCCGGCTCAGTGTATGCACACAGTTGGCATCGACTTTTAGTTTTCTGATAACCACTGGGCCACATGACTCGAGATGCTGCTCATGCTCTATCCTGCATCCTGGGTGGTGGGGGTTCTGACTCGTGTCTTGTTTCTTTGACGTGCGCCCACCCATGTCTTCCTACAGCGGGCAGGATCTCAGCTGCCGTCGTGCTGTCCCGGGAGCCCTACATGTGTGCACAGTGCAAGACGGACTTCACATGCCGCTGGCGGGAAGAGAAGGGTGGTGCCATCATGTGTGAAAACTGCATGGCGTCCAACCAGAAGAAAGCGCTCAAGGTGGAGCACACGAGCAGACTGAAGGCTGCCTTTGTGAAGGCATTGCAGCAGGAGCAAGAGATCGAGCAGCGCCTTCTGCAGCAGGGCCCTGTTCCCGCGCAGGCCAAAGCTGAGCCCACCACTGCCCCGCACCCCGCTCTGAAGCAGGTTAGTCCTTGTCTGGAAGCCAGAGCTGTGACCTGGAGGCCTGGGAGCTGGACTGGGGCCTTGCCCTCCAGGAGAGGTGTCTGTTCCCTGGCAGGGAAGTTGTCCCTAGCAGGCACAGTGTTCTGGCATTCAGTCCCACACTTAGCAAGCATCTGTCTGATTGTTAACTGCGTCTAAATTGCATTTAATGGTGGTGTTTGGTGGTGAAAATACTAATTTGCAGTTTCTTTAGATTTTGTAGCTTTCACGCTCAGTGTGCCGGCTGACAAGTACTTCTTGTCTTTAAGGACTTTTCTGAAAGCCACATTGAGATACAAAAGAGGCGTTTGGAAGAACTATTCTAGCTAAATTAAGGAGAGAAGGAAGTTTCAAATCAAGTTTTTTTGTTTGTTTTTTTGGCTGCCTTTTTTAATGCTCTGCTTTCCCACCCCGTAGATCCAAAGCTCCCTGTTGGCAGTTTTTTGTATCTTTGGAAGTCATTTGTAACTCACTAATGACCACATCTTCTCAAGGTCTCTGCGTAGAGGGAGGCCACACTGCCCTCAGGAAACGACCTGTCCTGTGGGGACTAGGATTCGTGTGGCCACAGCTGCTGCCCTTTGGTCACTCTAGGTCACCCTGGGCTGGCCTGTGGATGGTGCTGACCTTGATTTCAACCCCATTTGTGTAGGTCATAAAACCCCGGCGTAAGTTGGCGTTCCGCTCAGGAGAGGCCCGCGACTGGAGTAACGGGGCTGTGCTACAGGTCAGAACTGCAGTGCTGGGAGTCCCCTGCACCGTGCCACCAACCAGCCCTCACGCCCCAGACCGTGACCACGTCAGCTGCCTGCGTCCATCTGTTTCTCTCTCCCTCTTTCCTTCCCCTGTCCCCTCGGTGTAACCTGGTCTCCTGATTTTGGACTTTAGGGACCCTGTGTGGGTGGGAAGAGGTCGGCCACAGCAAGGAAAGGCTGCACTGAGCATCTCGCCCTCTGCCCTTCCCTTCCCCACATGAGCCATTGCATCCTCTCTCCACTGTAGGCCTCCAGTCAGCTGTCCCGGGGCTCGGCCACAGCACCCCGAGGTGTCCTGCACACGTTCAGCCAGTCACCCAAACTGCAGAATGCAGCTTCAGCCACAGCCCTCGTCAGCAGGACTGGCAGACATTCCGAGAGAGCTGTTAGTTCTGGCAAGGGCAGTGCCACCTCCAACTGGAAGAAGGCACCCCTGAGTACAGGTGGGTAGCCTCTCAGGCTCTAACTGGGGATCTTGCTGGGGTTTGGGTCCACTCCTTTCTTATTTTTTAACAAAGACATACCATGTGCACAGGGTGAAGGGAAGTGGCACAAAGGGTCCTGGACCCCCATATGTGCTCCCTTGAGAGCAGCTGCCTCCAACTCTATAGCTAAATCTCTTCTGTTCACTAAATAGGATGCACTGATCAAGTGGCAGCCCTGGATAGATGCTAATTACCCTCACTGTCTCCACACTCTGTACCTAAACTGGCAGCCCTTGATGTGAAATGTGGGACAGACCCACCCAATTCAGGCAGTTACCCCACCATCTGGTGGACTTCTGTCATCATAGACAATTGTCCTACCTTCCTTCCTGCCATAGGACACACCTGTTTTTACTGTTAGCTTATGCCTTTCCTGCTGTACTATTTCTTGCTCACCCATACAATGTCCTTTATTCCCTGATCTGTAGGCCACTCTCTTACCCCTTCTTCTGGCTTGGACAGGTCAGGAGGTGCAAAATGCAGAAGAGAATAAGAATGCAGGGTGGGGAGGAGGGGGACCCTGGCGAGAGGGCTGAGATTTTAACTGGGGTGAGCTGCAAAGGCCTCTGAGGAGACAACATTCGAGGAATGGTCCAGGGGATGTGGAGACGTTCAGGTAGGTATTTTTCAGTCCTCCACAGCCCAACCATCCTGGGTCATCTTCTTTTTATTTTTTAAATTTCTTATTTATGTGCTAACATTAGAAGAAAATCCACTATTTCTGTGTGTGTCAAAAACAGGAAAGTGAAATGTAGGCACAAAAGGCTGAGTGAAGGAGATGGGCTCGATTGTAGGAGTTGAGCGCACGCTATGTCCCTATAGGAAGAAGCAGCTCCATCATAGAGAGACCCTAGTCAGACCTGGGAAGGCAGGGCTGTTAGTGCAACTGAAATACAGGAACCCACTGTACATGCAGCTGATCATAGGGTAGAGAGATGCTTGAGTCTCACAGTCTCCCACAGGAGAAGAGCTTAGGAGAAGACGTTGACCTGACTGCAGAATAATTCGGGCCGCCTGCCCTCCTCTTCAGAATCTGGAAACACATCGGGCACAGACAATTTTGCTCAGCATGTATAAGATACAACTGAAAGCTCACAGGCTGGTTAGAACTTCCTTTTATGGTAAATTTGAAAGCATATGAAGTAAGTGGAAAAGTCAAGTATGAGTATATGCATGTGTACACTGTGTTAGCAATCACGTGAGAACTGTGTATGCACTTAAGGGTAATGTTTGAACAGGAATATGAAGGACTAGTTGCTGAAGTAAAGTGTCAAGGCTTAGAAGCCACTTTCCCAGGAGAGTCAGCCACAGCTCCTGGTTACCTGGGTTTCTAGGTAGTGGTTTGGGGAAACTGGGTGGGATCTAGTTGGCGGTACTGCCTTGAACATGCCTAGTGCATTCATTTGACCTCAGAACCTTTTGTTCCACAGAGTATATTAACCTCCACCAAAAATACTCTTGGGGTAATACATTTATTCTGGGAGGGCCCTGCTACAGCTGGGAATCCAGAGCAGTCCTTATACCAGGCCAGCCAAAAACTGAGGTGCACTGGTATCTGTGGATCAGTTTTTCATTTTCCGATTTTAAAAGTGATATTAGTGCACCGTAGCTGGTGTGATTCAGTGTATTGAGTGCAGGCTTGCTAACCGAAGGGTTGCTGATTTGGTTCCCAGTCAGGGTACGTGCCTGGGTTGCAAGCCAGATCCCCAGTTGGGGGCACACAACAGGCAACCACACATTGAGGTTTCTCTTTCCTCTTTCCTTCTCTCTAAAGATAAATAAAAGTTTTAAAAAAGTGATACTAGTTCACTGGGGAAATTAAGGGAATATCAGAAGGGAAGATGATGGCAGTGGTGAGTACTTTCTACGCCAGGAGAACAAATGCAGCACTTAGGGGCCTTCCTCAGTCATCTCTTTTCGTGTCACATGTGTAAATAAGTTTCCTACAAAGGGATTATGCTGTGGTTGCCATTTGGCGTTTTTTTGAATGGTCTAATGAGAGATTGTTACCATCTGGTTTTAAGTTATCTGAGGCTGGGAGTTTTGCTGCCCATGCTTGGTGGGCCCTGTGTCCTCCAGAGCCTACCCCTGACTGGGGCTATCTCAGTCTGTTGCTCTGTTCTATTGCAGGTGGGGCCCTTGCATTTGTCAGCCCAAGCTTGGCGGTGCACAAGACCTCCTCGTCCGTGGACCGCCAGCGGGAGTACCTCCTGGACATGATCCCACCACGCTCCATCCCCCAGTCGGCCACGTGGAAATAGTGCGAGCCGGCCCAGTGGAGAACAGGCTCCCTCCTCCCTCCCACCTGGCTTGCCACCCTCTGCTCAATGGGGAAGACACCCTGCTCCCCAAGAGAGCGAACAAGCGTCTGCCACACTGTGGTAGTAAGAGCTCTGTTCTTGGCTGCAAAGTCTTGTCGTGGCTGGAGGGCTGCTTCACAGGTGGACGAGGATTATCATTACTGGGGGACCTTTCCCGTGGGCTTCCCTCCTTTCTTTGCCTTTAGTTTGCCCAACACCAGCAGAAAATCGGACCTCGGGGGCTGGTTCTGCTCCTGCCCTCTCCTTCAGCCCCCTCAGGGCACATGGGCGGCCTGGACACTGTGACACACTCGGGCAAGACCGGAGCCCGGGGCTTCTGAAGTTGAGTGGACCGTTCTGTTTTGTTTTTGCTTTTTCCTGTCTTAGCCTCCCAATCTTTGCCTTCCTTCACGGCAATCTCTAGGTTGACTTTTTTTTTTTAATCACCTCATGATGATGGAGTTTAAAGTAAACCATGCAGACCCAGGGGTTCCTGCTGAGCACAGCTCCCATGCCCCAGAGGATGGGCCGCTGACTGACCAGCCCTCATTTGTTCCAGCGGAAGGCCTGTGCTGCTGCTCGTCCCAGAGACCCCCCAACCTCCCACACTTAGCAAAAGAACAAACTGCAACCCAGACCCAGCCAGAGAGCCTGGGATGCTGGAAGCCACGCTGCTGCCCTCGGAGAAGGGAGGAGAGAAATGGCAGCAACATACAGAGCCTGAGTGGGAAGTTGGAGGGGCGGGCTATTGTGTGTTTTTGTTGTTGTGGTTTATTTTATTAAATTTTTCCTTTTCTTTTCCTTCTTATTTTGATGGACAACATCCCAAGCTGCCCTGGCCTGTACTCCCATCAGGTGTGTCAGGCAGGGAGGTGCCCCTGCCCCGACAGACTTCAGGGTTTCCATTTGGGTCTAGTTTAGAACCTTCCCTTCAAGGAGGGCCATGCTGCCAGCGTTCGCCTTCAGGTTTTCTTCTTAACCCTCTTTAGAGTCCACAGAGATGTCTTACAAAGGATCAGGTCTGCTCTTAGTTGTGTTTCATTTTGGTTTCTCCCACTCCTTAATCATTTCCATGAGGAAAGGCAGAAGATGTCATGTGCATGCTGCACATGTGACCAAGGCCATGCGCGTGAGGGCGTCCCATGTGTGTGCACATGCGTGTATTGATGTGGAGACGGGTACACCACTCCCCACTTCAGCCCCTGCCCTGGTTTTCCTGTCCATGCAGTTAGGGACTTAATTTAAAATCCTTATTTTGTAGGGCTGCCTTCTTCAAACACACTGCTTCAACATTCTAATAAAGGCTCATTTAACCCCCTCTCACGTTGTATGAATATCAGTGTTTAGAAAACATTTTTGACATGCGGTAGAAGACCTAGTTTTGGAAAACTTTCTTTTTTTTCCTTCTGTAGAACCCTAAATTTCTCATTGATTTTTATTTTGAGTAGATGGGCTGAAGGAGGGGAGGGCAGGGAAGGGTGACTTTCATTACAAGATCCAGGGATTTGGGGGAAAGAGGGAAATTAACATTCAGGAGAGAAGGGGGAAGGGTGTGTTTATACACCAAAAACTCAAAGAGTATGTAAGCATTTCTATTCCTCGCATTTTTCTGTGTGCCTGGTAAATAAATACCTGTCTTATACTACCCTGAGCTGCTATCCCTCTCTGTTCAGTTACATGAGCCAGTCTCCTCAAATCCCCCAACGAGGGGCACTGGGCTGGCCACTCCCTGCAAACAGACCTCAGTTCTGTGCAGTAATGGGATCAGGTGTCTGGTCCAAGGTCTCTTTTTGCACTGAAGGGTTGTGCCAGGATTGTTGCACATATGTTGGTCCCCAGCACCATCAGAACCTGGCTCCTCACATGCTTAGGAACCACATGTCATCTCAGCTCGCTTAGCCATACCACCTTGGGTGGACAGGACAGCTGCACCCTGGCTTTGCCTTTTCCAGATGAACACTCAGGCACATTCCCATCAGGGAGGACCTACTGTGGTGGAAACGTAGCTTTTTTAAAAAGGGGATTAAGATGCCCTGGCTGGTGTGGCTCAGGATTAAGAGCAGGCTGTGAACCAAAGGGTCTCTGGTTCGATTCCCAGTCACGGCACATGCCTGGGTTGCCAGCTGGTGGGGGGCACAAGAGAGGCAACTACACATTGATGTTTCTCTCCCTCTCTCCTTCCCCTCTTAAAAAAATTTTTTTTTAAAGGGAGCAAGAACGTGAGAGGCTTTAATCTTTAGTTCAATTCTGTTTTAAAACTCCTGCCCCCCTTTTTCTTCAGTTTCCACGTTGCAATATAACATCCATGATAAACCCCAAATGGGTGGTTATGCGATTAGGTTAAAGGTCTTTGCCTTCTTTTTTAAGATTTTATGTATTTTTAGAAAGAGGGAAAGGGATGGAGGGAAACATCCTAATGTGTGGTTGCCTCTTGTGTGCTCCCTACTGGGGACCTGGCCTGCAACCCAGCCATGTGCCCTAACTGGGAATCAAACCAGTGACCCTTTGGTTTGTAGGCTGGCACCTCAATCCACTGAGCCAAACCAGCCGGAGCTGTATTTTGCCATGTTAAGACACTTTTTTGTCCCAATTTTTTTTTAAGAGGGTAAGGGAGGGAGGAAGGGAGATATACATGGATGTACCAGAGCTACATCAATTGGTTGCCTCTCTCGCGCGCCCCCTACTGGGGACCTGGCCCACAACCCCGGAACATTCCCTGAATGAGAATCAAACCAGCAACCTGTCAGTTCACAGGCTGCACTCAATCCACTGAGCCACACCAGCCAGGCATTGCCAAAATTTTTGAGGGAAAAACAAATATGTGCATTATACATGGGTATAATGATTACATGCCATGGCCATATGATACCGTGTATAATGTGCACAAAACTTTAGATGCACATTATGCCCAGCAAAATATGATGAATACCTCTCTGGATGTGGAGTTTGAACATACTAGGAAAGCATGTCAAGGTAAGGGTATTCTCCCAGCAGCAAAGTTCACTCCCTCAAAATCTGCCACAGCACTGGGGTCCTGGTCTTGGGAGCATCAGGCCTGAGGAGTCCTGGTTTCCAGAAGCAGTGAGAAAGTGGGAGGCCCCAGGCCTAAATGATGATGGTAGTGATCTCTAGTTATTTGTGACACAAACCCCTGACAGTGACTGGAAAATTTAAAACAGCTGCCTCGTGGACTGGATTGTGGGGCTCACAAAGCTTATGCCCAGTTTTGATGAGGGAGCAGGTTTGAAGCACCGAGTGTGTGAACGTGTAAGTGCACGGATACACGCATGCCCACTTACAGCCACCCATGGCTCTGGCCCTCCTGCCCTTATCTAATCCAGTGTCTTAAATCTGACGCCAGGACTCTTTTTTTTTTTAAGGAGAAATACCAATTTGTTGTTTCACTCATAAACGCATTCATTGGTTGCTGTTTGTATGTGCACTGACAGACAAAACCCACAACCTTGGCATACCCGGACAATGCTCTAACCAACTGAGCTACCCGGCTAGGGCCTGGAGCCACATCTTTGACAAGGCTGAAAACGGCCCTACACCAGAAGACTCTACTATCCTCCAAGACCTTGGAACAAAAAGCTCTCCCTAGTGCAGAGGGAATAAAAAGAGGCAATTGAATACAACCTTGTCATGTGTCCCACTGGTCACTCCTATGGGCAGGGAGACGAAGAGAGTTTTAACTCCAGTGGGCTGTAAGCATTTTCATCACGTGTGGAAATAATGGAAATGATGGTCTTTGATGCTCCGCCATAGAGTTTTTTTAAAATTCTGAGTTGTACACTACACACGACGTTTGCCTGAAGAACTTGGAGCTTTTTTATGTGACAGCTAAAGTTTTATAATCCTTAACAAAGTATAATAAACAGGTACACCAGTGCCTGGTTTTTTGGGAAGTGGATGTGGATGTGAGTCACTTGTATTTATTCTAAATCTCTGATAATGTAAAACCAAAAAGTTGACCACCAAACCAAAATAGAAGTCCCAATAAACAAAAGGCTGGAATCACTGGCTATACATGGTGTTACAAGAACATTTTAGATCTGAAGGATAATAAATGGGTGACAGGTTGGCTATATTTCCTTTTGGCCCCTCAGTCCTGGTTTTCCTGTATTACTTAGTCTAGCAGTGGAGCAGGTTGGAAAGTTGGATAAGTGCAGCAAGGTAACCCTTTGTTAAAGGTGGAAGAAGCAAAGGATGAAACATCTGCTCCTTGGACTTCTTTTGGACTTGACTTCTCATGGATTAGGGAGTCCTCCCCAACTGGTGCTATGGTCTCGCCTCCAGCCCTCCATCTCCACCAGAACCACGGGCTTGAAGGCCTGGGGGAGTGTGGTGAAACTCCAGCAGTTTTTTCCCATTGGGCTGGCTCTTAGCCCCTTCCAGTATCCACCCTGGAGTGGTAGGTTTTTCTGAAATGCTTTTCAGGCTTGGTTCCCCATTGGGTGTCTTTGCTGCAGGACACAATATTACAGAGGCAGGTTTTAAGTACAGAGGGAGCCACCCACCCAGGCCCTGAAATGAACAATTTCCTGTTGAAAATCTGTTTTCAGAGGTTGACAGTTTCAAATTTTATTCATTACATGAAACCTGTGTTTAATTCGGTAATGTTACCACTGTTTTCCTAGGTGCTTTTATTTATTCATTTATTTATTTATTTAGCTGGTTCTTGTTTTTGTTATTAAGGCATTCCTGCCTCTGGCAGTGAGTACTAACTGCCTTCCCCAACAGCCAGCTTGGGTTCACCTGGGCAGGCACACAGCTGACAGAAATTAAACCCAAAGCAGTCTACCTGTGACACAATGACTGCTGCCCTATGCTCTAACGCTGGCTGCAAGAAGCGCACTTACGGGGTGCTTTCTCAGGGGCTTTGCACTCAGCCCTCAGGTGAGTCTTTGCTGGATCAGCCACAGGCTTCTTGGCAGACCCAGGGGGTGAGTCGCAGTTTCTCGAGCTAACAAATGGGACACACACCTGGTTCTGAGACTGTGTCCCTCCCTAAGCCAAGCCATGGGCATGGGGTGGGAGAACACCTTGGCTCATTGCTTATGCAGATTCACTAGTGAAGGACAGAAATAAGCATATGCCACACCCCAGGCATTGGATCAAACCTGCGACAAGGGCAAAGAGGTGAAGAATAAAGTGATAGTCCTGACCGGTTTGACTCAGTTGGCTGGGTGTCATCCCACAAAGCAAAAGGTCACTAGTTTGATTTCCCATCAGGACATTTGCCTGAGTTGTGGGTTTAGACTGATTGATGTTTCTCTATCTCTTCCGCTCTCTCTAAAATCAATAAACGTATCAAGTGAGTATTAAGAAAAAAAAGAATAGTGACAGAGGAGGTAAGCTTGGTAGGCCAAGTCTTGAATGAAAAGGAGAAAAATATTGCTGGGAGTGGGAACAGCCAGTGAAAAGTCTCAGAGGTAAGATCAAGCCTGGCAGGGGGAGGATGAGGGCAATGTGGCTGGACAGTGGGAAATAGGAGTGAAGATGTGACTTTTATTCTGAGTGCAGTGCCACAGCCCTTCCAACAACCCCAAGGTTGAGTTCCTGACCCTGTTTTCCAGGTGCAGAGCCTGAGGTATGGTCCAGGTCAGGAGAGGCACTCTTCTAGGGCAAATCAAAGGGTTGGGTTTTCTGTCTCAGTTCAGATATGAACAAGCCAGGTCTAAGAGGCAAGGCACTTCCCCTCTCTTAGCCTGTTTCCTCCTCTGCAAAATGAGGAAGGTGGGGCCACAGCCCATTTGAAAGGGATGAGAGGAGAGCTGGCACTTAATCCCCAGGCACCTGAGAGCCTTGGAGGATGAGCAAGGGTGGGACATGGTCAAAGCCGCAAGCTGACGAGCCTCCTTAGAGACTGGTCATGGGCCTCAGGTGGAGCAGGTAGAATTAAGACTTAGGAAGCCCTGGCTGGTGTAGCTCAGTGGATTGAGCGAGGGCTGGGAACCAAAGGGTCACCAGTTCGATTCCCAGTCAGGGCACATGCCTGGGTTACAGGCCAGGTCCCCAGTAGGGGACACGTGAGAGGCAACCACACATTGATGTTTCTCTTCCTCTCTTTCTCCTTCCCTTCCCTCTAAAAATAAATAAATAAAATCTAAAAAAAAAAAGGACTTAGGGAGATATTTCCCATACCAGTAACCTCATCTTAGGAAAATAACCCCCACACGCCCCCCAGACAATGTGTGGTCCCCTTTCCAGACAATACACCTTTACCTCTCCACTTCCTCTCCATTCCAGCCACAGAAGCTTCCTGGCATTACTCAAACACACCAGCTCCATCCTGTTTGGGAACTCAAGAAACTTCCTGCTGTTTCCAATGTCTGATTCCTTCAGGGTTCCGCTCAGATATCTCCTTCAATCCCTCAGGTGTCACCCCCAACCTAGCATTTAGTACAACTGACAATATTTAGAAGATTTCCACGCAACTTTTCACTTGCCTCCTCACTGAGGGCAGAGATGGATCTAAGTCTCTTTGCTAAGTCCCAGAGTCTGGTACCCAGCAGGCGTTCAATAAATGCTTGAATGAAGACTGAACGAATCAGCTTGCCTGGCAGACTGACGCCACACCTTTGACTTCCCCCACCGTTAGCCTAAGGAAGGGCCCTTACTTAAGAAGAGGTTCCACCACCTTTCCACCTTACTTCAGCCGTATCTGGGTTCAAGTCCCAGCTGTGTTCTGGGGCACGTGACATCTATGTGGGCTTCGTCTGTTAACGCTCAGTCGACGTCAACACTGCGCCTTCTGAAACATGAGAAAGATGCTGCTGGGCCCTTGCTCCTCAGCCCAGCAACTCTATTCCCAGGACCATCAGGACGCCTTAAAGCCCCTTTGACCCGTCCCAGGATGGGAGGGGGACGGCAAATGGTCCGGGGTCCAATCCTCCCAACTCCCTTTTGAGAACTGTAGCAAGAACCTTCACAAACCTTTCCGTAAAATAGAGCGTCGGCGCCTGCCTTCTGGGGGAGAGACTCCCTCACCCCACTCCGTAAAAGGTGGCCGTCGCTAGAGCCCAGGTGCGAGACAGAGCGAGTTTATTGCAAATTACAACCAGGGTGGCGCCCGGAGGGCGCCGTCCCGCGACCGCCTCAGCCACAAGCTGAGAACCGACGCATTCCCGGTGCTTGCCCTCGCCGGCAGCTGCTCAAGGTAGCCTCCTCTGGCCGCACAACCGTCGCTCATTCCGCGCAGGCGCAATGCTTCCTTATCCTCTGGTCCCGCCCCCTCCCGAGGCCTTCTTGCAAGGAAATCGAGGATGCGCATGCGCCCTCCTGCTCTTCAAATCGTGCATGAGGAACTAGATTCGAAATCCGAGCGATCACGGCCCCGCGGTCGAGGAAGAGGGAAAAGGGGAAAGGACGCTGGGCGCGCGGCGGCTTCGCAGGACTCTGGAAACACGCCTCCCGAGCGTGCGCCGCGCTTGCGCAGTGCTTGGGGAGACGGGAATGAGGTTGGGCGGGGGGACTCGGCTTTTAGCCGGAGTCTCCAGCGCGCAGCCAGCCGTTGCGCGCTACCTGCCCCGCCGAAGGTCTGGCCGACGGGCTGAACTGCAGCAATTCCGTGATCAGGGCTTTGCAGCGTTCAGACAGCTCGAGGCCGTTGGGGTAGAGGACGCCGCGCTTCTGGCGCCTTGGCAGGCCAGCGATGTCTGAGTCGTCGAAGGGCATGCATCCGGTGACCATGACGTAGAGCACGACGCCTAGGCTCCACACGTCGTACTTCTTGGGGTCATAGGGGATGCCCAGGAGAACCTCAGGCGATGCGTAGGCTGCCGAGCCGCAGTAGGTGGTGCTCAGGTCAGGGTAGCCATGGGCCTGGCGGCCAAAGCCAAAGTCGGTGAGCTTGACGCGGCGCTCATCAGGGCTCAGCAACACGTTTTCGCACTTGAGGTCGCGGTGCACCAGGTGGTGGTCGTGCAAATAGCGCACGGCACCCGCTATCTGTGCGAAGAGGTCGCGCGCCTGTCCCCCGGGGATGCGCCCGTTGCGCTGCACGGCCTGCAGCAGGTCGGTGGCGGCTGCTTCCATCACGATGTACAGCTTCCCGTTGCACACCTCGATGAACTCGAAGACGTGCACAATGTGCGGGTGCCGCACGCCTCGAAGGATGGACAGCTCGCGCGGCAGAAACTTGTTGACGAAGTCTGGCGGTGCGCGCCGCCGGTCCACCACCTTAATGGCCACCGTGCCCTTGTACTTCTTTGACGTGGCCACCTTCACCTTGGAGTAACTTCCCTCACCTATCGTGCGGCCCAGCTTATAGCCGAGCTCGCTCAGGAGTTTGTCGCCCGACATGGCGCCCGGGGCGCGGGGAGCAGGAGGCGGCTGCT
The DNA here is from genome assembly GCA_004027735.1 of Carollia perspicillata. NCBI lineage: Eukaryota > Metazoa > Chordata > Mammalia > Chiroptera > Phyllostomidae > Carollia > Carollia perspicillata. The sequence continues at coordinate 2,449 of PVKM010002283.1, read as the reverse complement.
GTCGGGGGGCGGCCGGACTCCAATCTCGGGCCTAACCCATGGTGCTTGGCACCTGCACACCTGCACCCCCATGTGCCCACTCCTCGGCCCCCTCTGCCGCGGTGCCTTTTATTGCCCAGGTAACAATTTCTGCCTTGTGAAGTGACCGCGGGCGTCACCTCACTTCGGGGTGGGGGCCCCGCGGGCGTCACCCTGCCTAAGGAAGGAGGACCCCAAGGCGCTAGGGCTTTGTGACTCATAATCGCTCTGAATGGCCCAGTTCCCGATGAGAGGCTACTAACAAGGAAGGGCTCCCTACCACTACCAAGGAGCAGAATCCGTGCCTGGGGTTGGGGTGGCTCCTCGCAAGTCCAAATATGAGCAGCAGCAGTCCCCACCCAACTTCTTGTACCCAGCCCGCACATATCCGGAGGGGGGAGAAAACGAGTAAGGGGGCTCAGCTCGGTGAAGCGGCTACCTCGGCAGTTTGATTACCCTGCACACCGCCCCAAAGGGAAGGTGAATGGGAGGTCTTTTGATGCAAGGACCCAGGCGACCCGACAGCCTCCAGAAGTCCACACCGACTGAGCCACGCCCCATTTTGGAGAAGAAGAAATAACAATTCTTTGGCCGCGTCGGGCATCGCATCCCGACCTCTGTGGCGCTAAACAGTCGCTACACCAGTGCCCTAGCTTCCCTGGCCGGGCTCTAGACTTGCGCGATAGCTTCCGCCGCATTCATTGTGGCGGCGGCAGCTGGTACGTCACTTCCGCCCACGACCGGAAGTGCAAGGCACTGTGAACATGGCGGCCTCGAAGGTGAAGCAGGACATGCCCCCGCCGGGGGGCTACGGCCCCATCGACTACAAACGGAACCTTCCGCGTCGGGGACTGTCGGGTCAGTGTCCGTCTGCGCCGAGTGTCAGGATTTGGGACTTTTGGGTGCCGCAGCTGGGGCGGGACGCTGGGGAAACCAACAGACCTCAGTCTACCTGCAATGTGATGGGAGGTGCAGTCTGAGAATCCCACGTAGTATCAGTGGTAACAAGGATAACTACTGCAATTTGTCGAACAATTACTAAATCTTTTAATTTCTTCTCTCAACAGCTCTAAAGTCAGTCTTGTTAATTCTCATTTCACAGTAGGTTAAACGGAAATTAGTATAGTCTGCCTCCCTAGCGCTGTTCCGCGCTTCCACTTTACAGGTGGGGAGACTGAGGCCCAAGAGAGGCTGCGACCTTCCCCGCCAGAACCACCTATAACAAAGCGGGGACCAAACCCCGGAACACCGAAGGAATTTAAAAGCTGTTCTGTGTGGTGGATCCTCGCTGGTGACCCCACCTGCAGGATATCCCAGGAATATGTATTCTTAAATTTTTCAAATATTGTAAGTAATTAAAAAAAATTGCTGTTGTGTTCGTCACACAAAAATGTAAGAAAGGAAGTAAAGGCATTCATACTCCACACCCAGGATTAACAAAGAAATACAAAGAAATTTAAAACATGTTAAGGGTGGCCCTGGTTGGTGTGGCTCAGTGGATTCAGTGCCAGCCTGCGAACCAAGTGGTTGGTGTTTCCATTCCCAGTCAGGGCACAGGCCTGGGTTGCAGGCCAGGTCCCCAGTAGGGAGCATGTGAGAGGCAAACACACATTGATGTTTCTCTTCCCTGTGTATCTCTCTCTCTCCCTTCACTTCTCTCTAAAAATAAATAAGTGAAATCTTAAAAAAAAAACATTTTAAGTGTGGATACATTTGCAGTAAATCATGAAAATTTACATTTAAAATATGCATATCATGCAAATTATGTCTTAATTTTTTTCTAATCACGGACATGGTAAAAAAGTCATGACTCAGACAGCAAGAAAGTTAATGTTTAGTGAAAACACATATTCTCCCTCCCTTTCTTGGCTTTTTTGTATTCCAGAACAGAAGTTGGTGAACTTTTTTTTAAAGATTTTATTTTTGTTTCTAGAGAGGGAGAAAGACTGGGAGAGAGAGACATTGATTGGTCGCCTTTCGTCTGCCTGGATCCTGCAACCAACCCAGGCATGTACCCTGACTGGGAATCAAACTGGCAGCCTTTTTTTTTTTTTTTGGCAGGGCAGCACCTAACAAAACTGAGCCACACCAGTCAGGGAGGCAAATTTTTTTTAAGATTTTATTTTATTTTTCTTTAGAGGGGAAGGGAAGGAGAGAGGGAGAGAAATATCAATGTATGGTTGCCTCTCGTGTGTCCCCTGCTGGGAACAGGCCTGCAACCCAGGCATGTGCCCTGACTGGGAATCGAACTGCAATCCTTTGGTTCGCAGGCCCACACTCAATCCACTGAGCTACACCAGGGAGGGCCAATTTTTTTTATAAAGGGCCAGATAAATATTTTATGCTTTACCTGGCTGGTGTGGCTCAGTGGATTGAGAGCCAGACTGAGAAGCAAAGGGTCACTGGTTCTATTCCCAGTCAGACACATGCC